>JBBPBX010034662.1:0-26051 GCA_038048925.1 Garcialebias charrua
TGCTCTTGTTGAGTTGAAACTTTTTGCCCGCTTACATAAAATCGCACCATAAAATGATGTCAAGCCAAATAAAATGTTTTTTTCTGTATGTCCTAAAATAAAAGAGGAATAATAAACAAGTAATCAAGCAATATAGGAACCATGCAGAGTATTTTAAAGGCATTATGCCTTTTATTTTATCTGTCTTTCTTTGTAGCCTAGAGCGAAGCAGGAAGATCACAAACATCTGAAAATATCTCCTCAGTGTGGGATTTTTTTTTTTACATCGTCTGGGTTGTTTTCATCCTCAAGTGAATCAGTTGTTCTCATTTTTCACCTTCAGAGCCAGAGGCAAAGTGTGGTGGAGTAAACAGCCGTCCTTTAGACTCGGATGACTTTCGGATGATTGAGGACGACCTGAGCAAGCAGCTGGGATCCAGTCCCAAAGACAGAGAGTGGGAAACAGAGCCGGATCTGGAGCCCTACGTCTCTGCTCTGGAGAACGGAGGTATGCAGATCAGGACAAGCTCATTCATAATTGATCTGTGTGGGGGAAAAACAGCAGAACTTTTTCAATCCTGCCCCGCAAAGATTTTTGAAACCTTGTCATAGCGTTTTTAATCTGTTAAATTGGTTTATTTAATTACCGGTAATAGTTTTAATTAAACTCTCCTGGATTAGCTTTTGTTTAGATACAAAGAGTTCAGATCTGGATAAATAATTCCTGCTGCTCTGTTTCTTAGAGCAACATGGTATTATGATGTGTTTGTGTACACTGTAATGTTTAACTTGTGACTGTGTTTGTGCAGAAATGTTTTACTCCATGGGCCCTGCTGGCATGATCAGCAGCGTGACGTCTGTTCGCTCCGGCAGCGAGCTGTCAGACAGTGACATGGAGTCCTCCACCCACAGTCTGACCAGCCTCACACATCCGGCAGCACAGGTACTGCCGGTGTCTGTACAGCGGGGACTCTTACAGTTTAAACATTTAGAAGAAACACATAAATTAGGCTATTGTCAGAGAGCCAGAGAACTACCTGATAAATATATGGATGACTAGTCGAGGTGCCGTCTAAAACACTATACTTTTTACCGTTTACTTCTCTTTGAATTGTGTTTTTTTAGTCATTTTATAAAGTTATTTATTGAACATCGCATGTTTACAGGTGGTAAAATGTGATTAAGCAAATTATTTTAATGAACACTACGGTATGTACTCTTTTTATTTTATTTTGTTCCCCTAGCTTTCATGAAATAGCAGCAGGCTCTTAAACATACTTGTGTAGAAAAATTAAGTAACGTTGTGTCTGCTGGTCCATTCCAGGGCTTAGTGAACTGTCCCAGGAGATATCCTGTAGCTGGCTGCCTGTCCAGTTTACCCCAGACTAGGACAAGAGGTAAAAAATGATTCAGTCTAAAATTAAAATATAATTTTACACATTAAACCCAGATGTATTTATATTTATTAATCAAAAATAGACCCTTTTTACTGAACTCTTGTTGTCTTCGTTGCAGGGCGTTCACACAGCGGTCAGGTGGAGCAGCTGAAACCTGATGCCTTGTCGCGACTGACCATCGGCGGGATCACGCTGACCATGCTGCAGGAAAACCCATCCTGTGATTCTGATAGAGCGTCGTCATTGGCTCAGGTGTCTCGGGAGTTCTTCAGAAAGTTGGCCTTCTTCAAGAACAGCATGTTCAGCGACAAAAACTTCAACAATTTGAGAAGCATCTTCGCCGAAGCCTGCCCACTCTCCCACTTCAGGTGTAAACGCACTTAGAGCAGGAAGTAGGAAAAAAACAAATGTTGAAAATTTTATCAGTGTTACTAAATAATTTATTTTCTAAAAAGAAAAAAAAAATATGTAGAGAATAGACTATGAAGGTAAAAGCTTGTAGAGATTGTGTTAAATGTTAGAACATGTATAATTTTCAGTTCTTCGTGCTTCTCCTTCCCACATATTCTCTTTCTGAACACATTCACAGACACACTGTTATTGAGGTCGTCTACACACTTCTACAACTCACTGATCGTCTGTTTCTGTTTACCTCTCGTGCAGACTGACGGGGGCAGCAGTGCAGGTTGTGTGTGAGATGCGCAGTGGGAGACGCCGCTGCCGGGCTGTGACCTCTGACCTGTCTTTCAGCAGACTGGAACTGTTGGAGTGCCTCTGGGAGGAGGGAAAGCATCAGTACTGTGAGGTAGAAAATCTTTGCATCTGTTTTAGCCATAAGACGTTAAGAATGTTTTTGTGATTTGTCTACTTTTGTTTTACGGTTAGCATGAATCACAGCATTAATAATAAACTTAACATTTAAAGTTATAAGGTTTTTGTGTCTGTTCTTTTTAACTTCAACGGTCATATGTTTGTGCTATGGCTTATTAAAATTAGTTTTTTTTTTGTTTTTTTTTTAAAGATTTATAAAAATACATGCTATTAAATATTTCAGAGAAAAATGTGTAAAATGTGAAACAAATATATTTGTTGTTGTAACACCAAACTTATGAAACATGTCTTTTTTTTGTCTCCTTTCAGTTACTTCAGTTCCAAAAAGCTGGTTTGTTTACAGTTGGAGCTGCAGCCAGACCGTGTGCACAGCTACACTACAGCCTCACTGAAAAACTCCTGCACAAAGTACACACACACACTTGATAATACAGCACATTTCTTATCTTAAAAGAAATTATTCTTGTTTACATATTCTGTACATTTTGTATTTTGTTGTACAAAGTGTGCCATTCCAAGTAATGACCTGTTTTTATAGATTGTTGTGAACATTTCTCCCTGCTAATGTTGAATGTGATGTAAGAAGTTATATCAGATTGATTTGTGTCTTTCAGTATGTTACTGGATATAGTCATCATGATCGGTGTGTTATTGTAGCAAGAGGTTCTTGTCCTTGAGCAGAGTTTTGAGTCATTTAACACAAAGATCTCTTTGCTGTGTTGACTGTGCTTCATAGCACACTCCTGAATGATAAATGTGGTGGCTGATGACACTTTAACAGAGGGGTGTCAAACTCACTTACAAATGGAGGTCAAATTCTCAAAGTGCTGATTCAAGTCAGACCACTTTATTTTATTTTTTTTAAAAATTCATTAAAAAAAAGAAGAAAAAAAAGAAAATTATATACAAAACCACATTAAAAAACAAAACAATACATGAAATGAAAGGAGGCAGAAGAAGAAAAAAAATCTTATTATATCTGCCCCTTCAACAAAATTAATTCAAACAATCAATTCAAACAGCAATTACATATAAAAAATATAAGATAATAAATGACTTCTCACACAATACCATATACTGTATAGTAATTTGGATATAGTTCAGAATTTTTGTTTTAATCATTTTCTTAAATATAGATATTGACTTTGCAATTTTAATATCAGTTTCCAAACCATTGCATAGTCCTATTCTCTGTACTAAAGTAGACCTACTCTTTAAACTAGTTCTATATTGTGGCATAACAAAAATATATGTTCCCTTGAGATTGTAAGTTCTAGTCCTTTTTACAAAAAACTTTTGGATATTTGAGGGTAATGTGAAATTCTTAGCTTTGTACAATAATAAAAGAATATTATAGTCAACCAAATCATAAAACTTCAACTTCAATTTGCTAAACAAAACATTTGATGGATGGCAGTAATGTTTTATTTTAATAATTCTTATAGCTCTCTTCTGTAAAATAAAAATAGGCTTAGTTACAGTTTTGCACGCTGTACCCCAAACATCTATACAGTAAATTAAGTGCGGGAGTATAATTGTATTATATAACAACTCGACTTTCGGTCGATAACATTAACTCAAGTCAGAAACCCGACGTCATTTAATGGTTGCAGGTTCATCAGCAAGAGCTTGATCAGTCTCATTTGACGTTTACTTTGCTCTTTCCACATCAAAATCAAAGATTACTAAAAAATACAACCTTTATTTTCCTGGCTTCAACATTAGAAGTCTGTGCAAAGTGAAGTACCGTATCTGTTAGTTTTTTAGGTAAATTGAGAAGCAATAAAAATATACATTTAAAATATCTTGGAGGGCTAGAAAAGATGTTAACAAGGGCCAGATTTTGCCCGCGGGCCTTGAAGTTGACACATGCAACATGTTCATGTGTTTGTTGGCAGGGTAAACAGCGTGTGCTGCGGCGGGACAGCGTTGTACGGGTGGAACTGGCGGAGCTCAGCGCCGAGCTGGACCTGGACATCTTGAGCCGCCTGGGAAGCCTCAGCCAAGCCTTCAGCTACCGTCCTACGCAAAGTACTGGATCAGATCGCATTCAGGTGAAACACTTAGTCCAGCTCTTACATCTAAATAAATCTAATACAGGCAAAATAAACTCTAAAAGCTACGACTTATATTGAATCAATTACAATGTAACAATTTATCACCCATGCCAGAAAGCACTGAGGAAACACAGTTCACTAAACGTAAACGGATCCAAATGCCCACTTTCTCAAAATGACTGCATATGTTTGCAATCCAGACCACACAGCTGTTGATCAGGAGCCCATCTGTGTCGTAAACCAGGCTGCCCATGACTAAGTGGAAAAGCATTCAGAATTCTCATAATATAATTTTGTCTTTTATAAGCCAGTGTGGTTTTGCGGAGCCATGAACTTTTAACATCCACACTGGGAAACCAAAACTGACCGACACTACAAGAAAATTGTCTCAAAATATGATCCTGTCACGTACAGCTGATTGTATTTGTGCTGACACAAACGTTAACATCGTCTCAGCATTTCCCCTTCATATTGTTCTTAAAACAATCCAGCTGAAGCATTGCAGACCATGACACTGATTACAGCGGGTGGGGGGTGACTGAACATTTTCATCAAATGCTATTTTTGATGATTTTTGGTTGAGAATTTTTTTTATTTAAAAAGCGTCTCACTTTCTGTCCTCTCAGATGCAGAGCACTGAGCTCTTCTCTTCCTTCACCCTGCTGTCCCCCAACGCCATACTGAGGCTTCGGTTTCCCATCCCAGACCTGCGGCCTCCCCCTAAGCGAAGGCCACCGACCCAGAGAGCGGTCCGGGAGGAGACCTTGGTGCTGGAGCTGACTGATCTGGAGCTGAGGCACCAGGAGGCCCCAGACCTCCAGAGCGAGAAGGCCACCCCAGGGCAGCCCTGGACTCCCAGTCTCACTCAGCTACTGGAGGCTTCTTTCACCGATTTGCACGGTGGGAGCACAACCAACCTACAGTTGTTGTGTTTATGGGGTTATACCACCATATTTAATGAAGTGTATGTTTCACAGTATTGTCCTGCACATCCTAAAACGCTGCCCTCCCACTGAAAGTGTCCCTGCTTTTGTGCTAATATGTTCTGCTTCACCTCAAAGCAGTTTATTTTTTCTGATACACTGCTGTTTATGTAAAAATTTAAAAAGTCCAGAGCTCAACTTAAAGCTCTTATCATCACATCAATGCTCTCTTTCTGTGTGCTTGTTAAAATTGATGAAAACCTCATTTTTGCTTTGATTTCTGTAAAAAGTCGATGAACTAATGAATATGCTGGTGAAGATTCTCAGTCATCCAGGACATGATAAAATCGAAAAAAGGTGTTCAATAAGAAACAACTGGACTTTATTCGTAGCAGAAGACGTTTCGCCCTTCATCCAAAAGGCTTTCTCATTTCTAAGAGCTGACTGTGAGAGTGAAGTTATAGCCTTTTGGATGAAGGGTGAAACGTCTTCTGCTACAAATAAAGTCCAGTTGTTTCTTATTGAACACCTTTTTTTGAACTAACAAATAGAATATGTTGCACTGTAGTTGAGCTTGTTTTACTTCTAAAGGACAAAGTTCTGCAGGAGAGCTGTATAATACAGTATCTTAGTGTGAAAAAAGAAAATGAGTTTTTGGGTACAGTACGGTACATCATTTGGACAGAATATATTTTAAATGTCAAACTCACTTTAATGATTTCATTCTGTTACTTCAGGTAGCATCACACTTTAGAAAAATGTTAAAGGCTTACATATGCATATGCCATATTTTCTAACAAACATACTGTTTAGAATTTTTTTCTTCTATTTATTTACTTTGCTTTGCAACCATGTCTTCTGAAGACCTAAAATAATGAGATCATTTCCTACCTGGTCGATACATTATTCTTTGTTCCTGTGTGTCACCAGGGTCATATGAGGGCTGGGAGGGAGGCTCCTTCCCCTGTATCAAAGTAAAGAGAAACCGTGACTCTCTACCGAGGTTAGTCCCTGGCTTTATTTTCTGCCTGACAAGATTTTTCACTTGCTTTTAATTTAATTATTTTGTGTTCAATAAATGTTTTAAAGGAAACTTGGAAAGACTCTGGCTCGTTAAAGTCAGTTTACTGTGCTTGCAAATCACTTTTGTGACTGGCTGATTGTTAGTAATAATGTACGGTGTGATTGTTCTTAAACATTAGAGTAACATACAGCATGTAATAAATTACAGTGCTTAAAATTTATTTCCTACCAGTTCTTCATTTAAAAACATGATTAACGTCATTTTGTGGACTTAGAATGTCAGACTATGCCCACTTTTTTTCTATCTAAATATCAGTAAAATACAGTTTTAGGTTTTGGACAATTATCCCCCATTAAAGGGGGTACTGCTGCCGTCTTTGGTACTTTATGGTTTTTATGTTCCTCTTGGAAAAAGTGATTTTCTGCTGCCCGAACTGAAC
The DNA here is from genome assembly GCA_038048925.1 of Garcialebias charrua. Lineage (NCBI taxonomy): Eukaryota > Metazoa > Chordata > Actinopteri > Cyprinodontiformes > Rivulidae > Garcialebias > Garcialebias charrua. The sequence continues at coordinate 6,651 of JBBPBX010034662.1, forward strand.
TTTCTTGCATCAGATCCAAAGGGAAAAAAATGATTCCGTTGTCCCTTTCCAACTGATTCTGCTCCCCCCCCCCATGAACAGGATATCGGTCCGTGTGCGTGGAGGTGAAGCTCAGGGCCCATCAGCAGGTCTGAGTGGGATGAACCTGGGCTTCATGAAAGACCTGGGGGCCACCTTTTTTGAAAGTCACTGTGAATTCACTGAGAAGACCAGCTCCCCGTTTTCTTCCAATCGCACCATGTTTGAGACTGAGGAGGTGTGCTGACATGACGCATGATTAAAAAAAAAAGGTTAAATGGTCATCTTTATGAGATCTCAGACCTAAGTCAATGTCTCTTCTTTGATTAGATGGTGATTCCAGCCGATCGAGAGGAGATGCTTCAGTTTCAGGATCAGTGTGTTGCTCAGAGTCAATGTGCTGTGGATATAAACCTGCCGCTGGTGTACATCCTACTGCCCAGCAAACAGGCTTTCCAGAGCATCTACAACAGGTTTGTAAAGAACACAAGAGCTAAATCTGTCCCTTCAATTCACATTGTCTAAACATTTAGCAAATTGTTTGCTTTGTAAAGTTTTTTCCCCACTTTCCTTGTCAACTTATTAATCATTTCCACTTGGAACTTGTGTCCTTTTAATCTTCATGTTGGCCTAATATCATGATTGAGAGATAATTTTAGTTTTCCTCTCCTTCATCCATAAGGATCAATAACGATCTCCTGATGTGGGAGCCGCCTCCCCCTCCTCCCTCAACCCACAGCACTGACCAGAGCCGCCAGAACCATGACGAGTTCCAGCTGTGCAAATCAGCCTTTAGACTGGGTAAGTTTGACCGCTCTGATGGGGAGTGGGGGAAATTGATAATGATGTAGATTTATTACACAACTTATCTAGTAGTGTGCCAAAACATATAAAATAGTGGTTTGTATTGATTTTGGACTAAAATGTTGGCCTTGTGGATAAATGAAATGAAATGCTTCAGAGCTTCTCACTCTGCCATAGACTCCGATTCAGAAGAAGATGATCCTCAGTTTTACTTGGCCAGTGATTCATCTGGAAGGAAGCAGCAGTCGGCTCCTCTCCCCAGCCACAACCTCAGCCTCCTTTCTCTCACTGTGATCATTGGGAAGGGGTGCCTTCAAGCCAGAACTGACAAGAAGGTGAGCCAGGAGGATGATGAATTAAATGAAGGGGCACTGATGAGTTTAACTGCTGAACATGAAACCTTTTTGTGTGTTCTTAAACGGTTCAGCAGTTCTACTTTAGTTCAGATTTTTAGAATTTACTTTAGATAAAAACTGATCCTCTGAGCAGAATATTGCATAAACAAAATCCGTTCATCCGTTTTCTTTACCCCCTTGATCCAGTGTAGGGTCGCAGGGAGCCTATCTCCCACAGTCATTAAACAAAAAAACAATCATCACAGGGCCATCACAGAGACGACTATGCAAACACACTTACACCTACGGCCAATTTAGAGTTGCCAATTCATCCAACATACAGGTAGTCCCCGACTTACGAGCGAGTTCCGTTACAACGAGTTGCTCGTAACACGGAAATCTCGTAATTCGGAACGGCCGCCACGTGTCTCGTAAGTCCGGAATTTCGCTCGTAAGTTGGAACGGTTTTGCTAGCGCGACTACAAACACTCGTTTTTCATCGAAAAACTGCTTACGAGTGCATAAAAATGATCGGAAACGTGTGTCCACATGTTTAGCTAACGAACTGTGGTGAAAAAACACAGAAAAACTCGGTATTTTTTGCGTTTTTTCCAAAAATTCGCCAGCTCGTAAGTCCGGAACCTCGTAGGTCAGAGCGCTCGTAAGTCGGGGACTACCTGTACATGGTTTTGAACTGGGGGAGGAACATGTTGAGATATTATGACCAGAAGAAAAAGATTCCAACCCAAAAGAGCTTCCTCCATAGAGTGACAGGGCTCAGCTTAGAGTAGAGCTGCTGCTCCTCCCCATCAAAATGCGTCAGCTGATGAAGATGCCTCCTGGAGGCCTCGATCTGGAGGTTTTCTGGAGATGTTCCACTGGAAGGAGACCCTGGGGCTGACTCAGAACTTCATGGAAGGATTATGTATCCTCTCTGCCTGGGGAACACCTTGGGATCCAGGAGGAGCTAAAGAATCTTGCTGGGTTAAAGGACGTCTGGGTTTCCCTCCTGGACCTGGGGCCTCATGTGTCAACGGTGCACCAGGTTACGCACACATGGCAGGATGTAGCAAAATGAACGTTGTGTGAAAGTGTGTGTAAATTCACGCACATTTAGACCTGCCACGAGAATGTGCTTACTTCCATACAAACTTTTTCAGTCCGTAGTATCAGACCACACAATACTGAAACTCTCATAAATCCACAGTGGTTTTCGGAACTTAGATATTCAAACATGTTTTTTTCATGGGTTCAAGCATTTAAATCTAAAGTTACGATAGTTCTATGAATCCCGGATGACCGCCAGAAAGCGGTGCTGAAAGCACTGAATGTTCCCTTCGCTCATGCGCTGTTCGAGTAATTATATCAACGACGTTACACAGGTGTGACCGGATAAGCAATCAGAGGCTATATAGCCTAGCGTTATCCGTAATTCAGTCCTACAGAAACTTCTCGCGTAAGCAAGGATTCTGAGTGACAAGCTCTGGCGGTCATCCGGGATTCATAGAACCGTATTTACATTCGTAACTTTCGTTCTATGGTCTGATACTATGGACGCACCTCTTTGTACGTGAGGCCCCTGCTGTCTTTGTAACCATGGATAAACTGAGATAAATGAATGGTTGAATGGATGGACGGATACTCAGACGCAAAAATAGAAAAAAATACTAGAAAAAGCTCATAATGTGGAGAACTTGCACACTTCATGCAAAAAGCTGCAGTCAGGATAACAGACCTAGCTAGCTGCAATGCAACTGTGCAAAATACTTTAATAAATTATAATTGTTACTTTACATCTTAGTTTTTCATAGTAGAAGTTATTGTCTTAATTGTCTTATGCCTGGTACCCACCTAAATTGTCAGAACGCTCCTGCCGCCCCCTTTTGGCCGCTTGTCACGGTCACACTGGGTCATGTCTGATGACGCGCACTGGGGGGAGGCAGAGGAGGGAGTCTAGCTCGTTTTCCGGGTCAGTTGTTGTGTTTTCATGCTGCTGGCAGATAAAATCAGCAGCACTTGAGCCGAGTGGGTTTTCTACGAGCCGAACTGCAGCTCCGACAGTCTTTGTTGAGATTAAAACGTTTTTTTATGTTTGGGGTGATCGTACGCTGGAGCGGACAGCAGCAACTGTAAAAATTCCAAGTTTCTTACCGGAGTCTGGTTCCAATTCATGGAGGCTCGATGGGGTAAGTTTAAAAAGTCCAAAAAAAGTCCCGTTGTCGTTGTGTAATCACATAGCAGAGGCTCTCCCGATTGGTTGTTGCGATGCGTCGAGCAACGTCGAGCCGCAAAATATCAACTTTTCGATCCGACGCTGCTCAACGCGTAGGTTGCTTCGGACGTGCGCGGAAAGGAACTGCCGCGTGCCGCCGCGCCGCTTCAAACACTCAAAACGCGCCGCTTCACGATACGCCGCGCCTCGACGCGTCTCCACATAGACTTTGCATGTAAACCGGCCGCTTCCGCCGCCCGACACGGGTCCAGTGGGTAACCGGCATTACAGTCTCTCGAGTCCCTGAGGCTCAATGGGATTAGCCTGTATAAATAAAGTTTGAATGAATATAGTCAATAAATGAAATAAATAATATTGAAAATGTTATATTTTAATAAAATTACTGGTTTATTGTTCTACTGACCCTTTTGTACACTGATTGTGGATTTAAATTTTAGTATTTAAGGCTTAATTAAAATAAAATAAAAACGTTTTCATTTTTTTTTATTAATATTTTTTGCTTTTCTCATTTGAATTTCAGCTTTTTCACATCACGTTTGTTTGTTTGTTTGTTTGTTTGTTTGTTTGTTTGTTTGTTTGTTTGAATTGTGTGGCACTGATTTCAGGAGGACCAAACCCATGGAGAAATTGTGCTTGACCTGGAAGGAGGGAAGATGTTTAGTGTGACGCAACATCAAAATAATCCCAATCTCAATTTCTTGTGTTTGGAGAGCAAACGAGTGGAACTTTACCATCAAGGTACATGTTTTAGTATATATTTTTTCTTTTTACTGTAATGTATTGTTTCTAATTCAGTCGTTTTGTATAATTTATTGTGCAAACGGTTTTAATGCTGGTTGGAAAGTAGAAATATATTCTCTCCTTTATCATTCTTGTGTTTTAACATGTACCGGTAGCTGTGATGAAAGACGCTCCCATCCCACAGTGGTTGGACATGCCTAGCTTCACTGCACCAAAGCACTTGGGCTCTACCATCTACCCCACAGAGGTGGGGGTGAGCAATGTGAGCGGGAGGGAAGGGGAGCCGCAGATGTTGTCCACAGCTATAAAAATCACTCTGGACCTCGAGAGAAACGTCAAGGTATGCACTCCTCATAACCCGATTAATGCAACCGCTTTAAAACTGATGTGAAAATAAACTTTGTCTCTTTCAAGGAGTTCCTCGTTGCCCTTCAACTTCAAGGCGCCACCATTCGGCATCAAGTGATGCAGACCGACCAGAGCTGGCATGAGCAGGTGAGGAGCGACAGAAACGAACATTACTTCACATTTAGTGTTTTCACGGTTTTATGAAGTTAAGTTTGAACATGACTGCAGAGGACAAAGCACTTCTCTTTGAACAAAAAAATCCAGTGAACATGATTTTTTTGTCATTCCTTTGTTTTCTCACAAAACGGATTTTTATTTTATTTTTACAGATTAATCAAACTATTCATTTCTTTGTAGCTTCAGATGTGAGTTTGGGATTAGATGGACATTAAAGATTCATATGTGGCTAATGAGGACACATCCACTGAACTGCAGTTAGACATGCTAGATTGATTATATACAGCTAAAAATTTGCTTTTGGATTTTTTTTCTCCTTTTTGCCAATTAATTTAAAGATTTTTCACTTCCAGTGTCATCGTACTTTTAATGTAATTCATCTGCTGTAATTTGTTGCAGCCCCTCAAGCCTAAATAACAAAGTCCTGCAACAAACAGCAGTCTCACTGCCAGAGATGAGAAGTGTTGTAACAACCGTTAATCAAATGGTCCAGTAAGTTGATGGCTGAGATGCAGCTAAGCCCAGAATCCTTGTACTTCAGGCAGGTGCAGAGGTTATTCAAGGAATCAAGGTTCTTTATTGTCATTTGCATCACATGTGGTACATGAGCTGGAATGAAATTGTGTGTACACAGGGTTCCAGTTCATCCAACAATAGCAAAACTATAAGAAGAAGCAGTAAATAAGGATCTAAGATATAAACTAAGATACAGTATATGCTAAACAAATGCCCAGCAGTATGCTAAAAGATCTAAGATGTACACTAATCACTAGTAGTGCAAAACAATACACTGAACAGCAGCGGCACGATGCTCATAGGTTCGGTTCGGCTGTAGTTCACACCCTAATTTGAGTGGAGTCGGGCTCGGAGCCGACCCCAAAACTAATATAAACTGGGATTTATTCAAAGCATGCAACAAAAACACAAAAACAAAGCTCCAAAAGTGAAAAAGAAATAAATCTACAGCAGCAATATCCACATCCATCTTAAGAGATGTGTCTCATCCTCTGCACTCAGAGTTCAGGCTCCTCCCATCAGATATTTGATTCCCAGATGTAAAACTAAGCGGTATAAAACCACTTTTGTTCCTGGTGCTGTAAGCTTCCATAATTCAACTTGGCATAGTATAGCACCGCGCCATTTTTGAATACTTTTTAAATCATGTTAGGTATATTTATTTTTTATATTTATTGTGTCTCTGTCAAGATTCCTGTCTGGCAAAAAAAAGCTGACTCACGTCACTGTAACCAACTCTACCTATGGGTATAAATAAAGTTGATTGATTGATTGTTTTTATTGTCACATTTCACTGAAAATTAAAATGAAATCACTCTGGAATCAGATGAGGTGGATGAAGGCTAAATTAGTCATTTTCTCTTTACAGCTGGTTGACTTTCTGGATGTAATTGATGATCCCATTCTGGGATACTCACCACCAGCTATCATCACTGTCCTCCACACACACCTCGCTACTTGTGCCATAGACTACAGGTACAAAGTGTTGGGGCGGTGTTAAAATTTTAGTGCAGTTTTCCTCCTTGTTTTTTCTTTTCATCCTCACCTTTGTTTTTGTTTTGTTGTATAGGCCTTTGTATTTGCCTCTACGAGTCTTGTTCACGGCAGAGTCTTTTTCGCTCTCCACTAACATCATCGTAGACACTGCCACCTTCCACCTCAGGTACAAGTTAATGCCAACTGAACGTTTCATTTGTGCAGTAAAGAAAATAAATGCTTCAGTATTACTTTCAAAAGCAAACATTTGGAAAAGTCCTGTAGTGTCAATGATCAACTTGTTTTCATCAGATTTATTCTGGATGACTCTGCTCTCTACCTCTCTGACAAATGTGTGTCTGACACAGTGGACCTGAGGAGAGGTAAAACACACGTTTAAGCCCGTTGCACACTGTAGGAATCATTTCATCTTTGTTTGTAACCAAGTTAGTGTTTCCTCATGTCCATTACTGGTACATCCCTGGAATATGATGAACGTCAAGTCTTTTATTTGTGTTATATGGCAGCTAGCTAGAGGAGTGTGAAATGTTTTTACTAGATTGTTTCCTTTTTGTTTTGGCTGCCTTCCAGCCATCAGTTTTCTATTACCCACTTTTTCTTTGTGGGTTGTGGGGCAGCTGATGCATGTCTCCAGCAGTCACTGTGCAAGAGGTGGGGGACATCCTGGACAGGTTGCAAGTCCATCAGAGGGACACATAAAGACAAACAGCCACTGAGACTCACACCTAGGGATAATTTAGTTATCAATCAGCCTAACGTGAATAGCTTTAGTTTGTGGGAGAAAATGGGGGTACGCAAATCCACGTGTGCACGAGGACAACATACAAACTACACACAGAAAGACCCAAAGCTGGGCGGAGAACCTGCAACCTTCACTGTGAGGCAACAGCTGCGCTGCCATTCCACCCTTTTTCATTCATTCAGTTAACCTTTATTTATACAGGTTAGTGTCATTGAGTCTCGAGGACTCATTTTCAAGAGAGAACTGTTTTAAACAAAAACCACAGATGACGTACACAATAAACAATATAAAAGCATATAAATTAAAAAAAAACTTTGTGAGATACTAAAAACAGGAACATGTCTGCATTGATTGTTGCATTGAACTTAACAGTTGTTTAAAATCCCTTAGAGAGGTCAAAGTTGACAGCTTCAGATCTTTTTGCAAGGTGTTTTATCATCTTTAAAGTGGTCTTGATTGGAGTTCTTCAGGGTTTTGAAATTACTTTCAAGGATTTTCTTTGGACCTTTTCACTTATGGTTAGTCCCGCTCTTGAACAGTTTCAGAGGAATGTTTTAGTTTTTATCCGTTAGGCTACTTTGACCTTTTAAATGTCAAAATATTGAAGCTTAAGACGTAGACAGTTCAGCCAATGTTAGGATCACTTGCAAAAACATAGGTGTTTTTTTTTAATTTCCCATCTGTAATAACCTGCTTTCTGTGCATTTCTCACAGATTATGTGTGCGTTCTGGACATCGACCTGTTGGAGCTCGCCATCACCACATGGAAAGGCGGTGATTCTGTCAAACTGGTGAGTGCTCTGCACCGTTTCTTTACTTACCTGTTGCCTAAAAAAGTCTCTGCAGCCAGAACATCTGCACTGAAAACGGTATAATTTTGTTCAATTTCCTGCAGAAACCACTAACAAGCGCTTAGCTGCATGTTTATAAATATTTGTTTCACCATACTTAAGTTTCTCCAGACTGTAATTTAGCTCAAGCAGCATTTTCAGTTGGACCTGAAACTGAAATTAACAAGAAAATGGCAGCAGGACAGCGGCGAGTCTTTTGTATACTATTTATACATTTATCAAAGAGTGAAGTGTTACCTGGACACCAACCTGATGGCATCTAAAGATCTGTGGGAAGCAAGTCCAGTCCACCAAAACTTGTCCAAGCTAAAGTAGCAAAGAGGAGAACCTCCATCATTTGAACTAAAGGAACTAAACAGGAACTAAAGCTGTTTTTATCTGTCTAACATTCTGTCTTTCACTTTGTCCTGCAGTCTCAGCCTCTCTTTGAGCTCCGCTGCTCCAACAACGTGGTCCACCTCCATTCCTGCGCTGATTCTTGTGCCGCCCTCGTCAATCTGTTGCAATACCTGGTTTCCCAGGGGGACTTGCATCCCCCGCCTTGTCACACCTCACCCACTGAAATCGCTGGCCAGAAATTACCAGTAAGGCACCATGTTGACCGCAGATAACCTGACTCAACTTAATGAGTTGAACAGTTTAGGTTCATTTTATTTATTTTCACAAAAATGTAGTTCCATTCTTTAGGTGTTTACATTTCCAGTTGGACATCCTTGCTAAATTTTTAGGGTTAACGTTTTACAACTTAAACAAATTGTATGTTACAAAATTGCAAACAAATGCAGTTATTTTATAAATGTTAAGAGGTGTTCTATAGATTGGATTAAACCTTTTAATATCAGTGTGATATTCTGTTTTATTAGTTATCAGAAAGCCCTGCATCTTTGCCGCCTTGCCTTCCTGCTGAAACCGCAGAGATAAACCAGTATGACCTGGCTGATGCCTTAATCGACACAGAGAAGAGCCACAGCGAAGCTGGAACTGACGCAGGTATCTGTTCTCTCTGAACATTTATATCAGCATATGAGTGAGTTAAAGTCAGAAGAGTTGTTGTACAATAAGGTTTGCTTGTGTTTAAAATAGTCAGTATAGTTACTGTATTTAGAAGAACAGCTGCTTTCCTCCACTACAACGTGGTGTCAGAAAATTAATGATTCATCAATTCTTTGTTATTTTCGAGGTTTGCCATCAGTGTCGAGAGGCTCCCCTGTCTCTGTCTACTTGTTCCCTGGTGAAGCCTCGAAGCACAGCCTGGCTGGCCTGCAGAGAGAGGATTCTGAACTGGACGGGCTGGTTTCCACGGCAATGGAGGCGCAGGCCGACATGATGCTGGATGAAGGCTCAGACGGCTCCACTGACAACGAGGACTTCTGCATCTTGGAGGCGCCCGGCATGGGCATACCTGTGAGCGTCATCTTGCTTTCGTGCTCCTGCGTTTTCTTTTATCTTATTTTTTTTATTGTTGTTTACCTTGCATATATCTTGATGACATGGATCTGTTTCAGTATTTTAAATGTGCTTCCATTGTAAATTTGCTGCAGCCCAGAGACGGGGAGCCCGTGGTCACCGTGCTTTCCCAGGGACCCATCAAGGTGAAGGACAGTCACTTCTCCAGGCCTCGAGGCAGCTCAGACCTGCTCCGAGCTCCGAACGGGTTCCCGGTCCCACACAGCAGGGTGGTGCTGAGGGAGATCTCTGTGGTGTGGCATCTCTACGGGGGGAAGGACTTTGGTGGAAAGTCCATGTCCATCCACCCCCAGAGCGCAAACAAGTAAATACTTCTCAGATATTCAGTTTATTTGTCAACCAATGTTTACTATTTATTATTTTTATGTTCTTAGAACTACCCCGTTTTACTGTCCTTGTGTTCTTTCAGGGGTCGTTCCGTCCCTGCTGGTGTTCGTGGGTCTCCGTCCCGCACCGTCGCCTCCTCTCGTCCACAGAACTCGTGGCGTTGGGCTGGAGGCAGCGGCCGTCAGCACACGCTGCTGATGGAAATCCAGCTCACCAAGGTACTGATGTTTATCATGACCAAATATGTTTTAGTATATAAGTCATATTTCAGAGAGAACTTAAATGTGCTATATCAGGGTATCCGCGGGGTTGTAAAAGGTAGTAAAAGGTAGTAAATGAAATTAACACAAATTAAGGCCATTAAAAAGTATTAAAAAGTAATAAACGTCATCTGACGAGGTATTAATTTTTTAAAAACCTACACAACTATATTTTTCTTGTTCTGTCGTCTAAAAAAAGGTCTGTGAATTTATTTATCTTTTCTAATTTTATGTTCCAAGTAGGACCTTAGCTAAAACAAAGACGTCATATCGTCAGTCAGTGTGCGCGCGCACCTACAGCTGGTCGAGGCTGATCATGTCTGTAAAAAGAAACAGGAAATGATCACGGCTTTATCCTCCGACATTTAACAAGAAATGTACCTAAACAATTGTTTGTTAGCTCGAAATTATAGCAAAAGGGGTGTCTCAGTCTAACGTTTTCTTAATAAATGTACTTTAATGGTTAAATCGGCTTTATTTATTTTTTTAAAGTGTCGCTGCCTCAGTGCCTGTGTGCTCCATGATCGCTCAGCGGTGACAAACAGGAAAAAGGAGCGCGGCTCGTTTCGCCGACATTTAACAAGAAAATTACCTAAACAATTCTTTGTTAGCTCGAAATTATAGCAGAGGTGTTTTTCTGTCTGTCATTTTCTTAATAAATGCACTTTAATGGTCAAATTAGCTGCATTTCGCCACCGTGGTGCAGCTTGCTGCTGGATTGAAGGTTCAAGCAGAGAGGTGGGGAGAGTATGGCAGGCCGATTGAGTCATTAATAGCTAGTGAAGATTCTCAGTCATCCAGGACATGGTGAATTCTAAAAAATGCAATAAAAAAACAATAAAGTATAATATAATAGTATAATAAATAGTATAATAAATAAAGTCCAGTTGTTTTTGTCTTGAACTTTTTTAAATTTGTCATTATAGGCACGTTTTCCTATTACATGATCCAACAGCATGCCATACAATTATTACTACAATAGATATCATGAAGTTTTTTTTTTTTTTTCAGTCAGAATGAATGAAACGGTCATATTTCAGTGTTATGGTTTATAAATATGGGGAAAAAAATCTATAAATATGTCACTTCGTCCTATAAGTTGCAAGGCATGTAAATTATGCAAAAAACTGCAACTTACAGGATGAAAAATACAGTAGTTATTATTTTTCTACCTCTCTTTTTGAATTATGCATGTGTTCAGTGTTGAATTATTTTAACTAAACTGTTCTGTTTTCAAGTTTACAGCTTTTGTTTGCCATTAGAGATATGTTATGTGTGGGAATAATTAAACTTTTTCTCTTGGGTTAGATTTAAATAACAAGTAGGTCAGTGCTTTTATTGAGGCAAGAAGCAAATTGATGTATCCAGTAATTGTTATAAAACTACATTTACTACCAAAGTTTAGGAAGAAAATGACAGTAATCTATCACTTTACAATTAGTTGCTCTAAACTGAAGTACAACAGGTTGCCGCTACGGTTACAGCTCGGTGCCGTGATGGTATTAAAAAATATTTTGATGGTATTTAAAAGGTATTAAATTCAACTCTGGAATTTCTGCATATACCCTGTATATGTAACTTTTCTAAAAATATATTTTTAACATATTTCTTCACTCTGTCACTATCTCCTGACAGACTGATGTTAGACGAGTAATCTCTGAAAAAAACTATAGTCGTCTGGCTTCTCTACAAGCATTTCTAAAAACCCACAGTGACCCGCCGTTAACCAGCCAATAAAAACAGAGTTTTTAACCAGCCAATAAAAACAGAGCTTCTCACGCCCCTAACCCACGCCCCCGCGCACGTTCTCGTTCAAAGGATTGCAAAGCGATGCAGGACTGTTTTGTATGTGACACAAATGTATTAAATTCCCCTTCTTCATCCCTGATCTGGACTTTTCTTTTGTTTTTTTGCCAAAAGTCAAGTGATCGCTTCCTCCTCCGCTGACTCCATGACTGAAATGATGAGGAAATGAATGAATTTGTCACGAGCGAATTAAACTCGGGTTCAACGTGGCTGCGCGAGGCTCTGCAGATTTCCTGGTGTTCTGGTGTGCTGGACCAGCGCTCCATGTTTTTATTTTAATTTTTGAACGTTTTATTAACATATAAACACAGAACATCGCAGCGGCTGCACACATGCGCGTTCACGAAACAGGACATGCAGTGGAGGCGGAGCTATGGAGGCTGAGCTGCAGTTCAGCCGAGAGCAAGGGGGAGGGACCAGAAACGTGTCTCTGTTCAAAATGTTTCTAAGTTCCAGCGTGTTCCAAAAACTACATATAGCACCTTTAAGTACATTTTAATTATTTATCAGCATGTTCCTCTCGTGTCCTCCAGGTGTCCTTTCAGCATGAGTCCTACCCAGTTTCAGGACAGGATGGGGATGGCTCGGTGGCCACTGTCATCGGGGTCCTTCCCAACGGCGAGCAGCCCCTTTCCAGACAGGTTTTCATTGTCCAGGAGCTGGAAGTTCGAGACAGACTGGCCTCTTCCCAAATCAACAAATTCCTCTACCTCTACACGAGCGAGAGCATGCCTCGGCGAGCTCACTCCAACATGGTGAGACTACAGGGAGGGGGGAAGAGAAATAACAGAATATTTAAGTTATAAACAGCTGAGAGTTCAATCCTGCTCATCCTAAACACGCTGTTTGAGTTTTTCAGTGATACGGGTCAAACAAGATGATGTGACAGTTTGTTCCTTGTAAAAGGCTTCTAGTTTATCTTATGTGTCGTCACTGCAGCTGACTGTGAAGGCCCTGCAGGTATTACCAGAGTCTGGTCTCGGTGGTCCCGAGTGTTGTCTGAGGGTCAGCCTGCTGCCTCTCCGGCTCAACGTCGATCAGGTAAGTCCAGCATCTTAGACCGGTTCTGGATGGAACAGTCTTTTCTGATCCAGTTTCTGTAGGTGACACCAAGCAGCTAATTAAAACCTTCAGATCTTCAGCAACATTTTCTCCTCATTTCCGTTTTGCAGAAAATAAAATGTATGTTTCTATTTTTTGTTCCTGTGACCGCTACAAAACGAAACGGTGTTTAGTAAATTGTCAAAGCTGTCAGATTAATTAGAAACAAACACTTTTGATTTTAATTCATTAAAAATTAGATTAAATGAAATAAAATGAGCTATAGTTATTTAAATATTTACTTTGTTTTTATTTTTCTGGATGTAACGAGGCGTTCCACTGCTTACTTTGTCGACTATTCCTCATTCAGTTTATTTTGACAGTAGTTTGTGCTGCTCCTGTAAACTTTCATCAAATCTAACCACTTTTTTTTCTCTCTTTCTTCCAGGATGCACTGTTTTTCTTGAAGGACTTTTTTAGTAATCTGGCTTCCTCTGTTAACCCTTACCTGCCTGTGGACTTGGCAGCCGAAGGTTGGTTATTGCAGATTTATAAGTTGCTTTTTGCATTTGACAACTAAATCTGCCATAAACATTACTGAAACTCAGCTGTGCATGCTATCATGTGCATTTTATTTGTTTTACCGGCTGCCAAACAAGTTTAAAATTTTCTGTATTCATAGTGAGGGCAGATTCCTCCCAGAAGGGGTCTGAGGAGGCAGATCCAGCTGCTGGTCTGGGACCTGACCTCTCTGCTTCAGTGGAAACTACAAACAGTGAGCAGAGCTCTTCCTCTGTCGGCTCCTCATCTTCCTCCGACCAGCCAATCTACTTTCGGTATGTAAACAGTGGGTCTTCACAAGTTTAATCTAAGTTTAACAAAATGTATAAAAAAAACAAATGTTTTTCTGTTGCATAAATGTTTATCTATACCTAAAACGATGGAAATGTAAATATTGCTTCTTTTTTTTTAAATCCCAGCTAAGCTTGTCTAAGATTATTAAAGTATTTTTGTTTCTTCTCGGTTCTTTTCAGGGAATTTCGTTTTACTTCTGAAGTGCCTATCTGGCTGGACTACCATGGCAAACACGTCGTCATTGAGCAGGTGGGAGGTTGTTCAAAAAGCTTATTTTATTCTGATCTGACCACAATCACTCAGTGAAGACTTAGAAGAGATTTCAATGGATTTGACCTGGTATTAATCTTGTATTTTCTTACACTGCGTGACTTTTTGTTTCTCAGGGAACGTTTGCAGGGATTCTGATCGGTCTGGCTCAGTTAAACTGTTCTGAGCTGAAGCTGAAGAGTCTCTGCTGCAGACATGGGTAAAGAAAGACCTTCCTCTTCCACAGCAAACATCATTTGTTACATTAAACAGTCAAATAATCTTTTGCGATTAAAATCTAATTAATTTTAGCATTTTGATTTTCCAAGAGATTGAGTATATTTAAAAAGCAACCAATAGTTTTGTTTTTTTGTCTGCAATGTTTCCAGTCTCCTCGGTGTAGACAAAGTGATTCAGTACGCCGTCACAGAGTGGCTGGCTGACATCAGGAAGAATCAGCTGCCAGGCATTCTGGGCGGTGTCGGTCCCATGCATTCAGTTGTTCAGCTTTGTAAGTTAGCAGCGTCTAAAACAAAAACATTCCCAGCTTTAACATGTTCTTCACACATTTGTTTTTTGAATCATCTGCCTCTCTGCTCTGCCTCTGTTTGTTCAGTCCACGGAGTGAGGGATCTGTTCTGGCTCCCCATAGAACAGTACAGGAAGGATGGACGCATTATTCGGGGTCTCCAGAGGGGGGCAGCATCCTTTGGCACCTCTACTGCATCAGCTGCTCTTGAACTTAGCAACAGGCTGGTGCAGGCCATCCAGGTACTCGGTCTGTGGAGGACTTGTCCTCTTTTCAGGACAGAAGCAGAACAGATTAAAACTCCCTGTTTTATATCATTTACAGACTCTTTGTTTGATAATTAGCAATTGCTGCCAAAAAGTGAAATACAGACAGCAATATTTTTCCTGTTTGTGTTCATTTGTTAGCACCACATGTATAGTAAACCTTTCAGAATTTAATCTTGTACCGCTACAACTGATCTTACTTTACAAGTCAACTTGTTTAAAAATGGCCACCACAACTAAATAATCTTTGCAACTCAGTCAGTTTTACCAACAGAGAGATAACATTTGCTTTGGTAGTAGCCGTGAGTCATTCCCAAATTATACTTCAAGCACCGCGTTTTGGGCAAAATCTTAACTTACCTGATGGAGTCAATTCTGATTATCTGTTAGCCAAATATTCCAGGAATCACTGGATGAATTTGATTGAAACTCTCAGAAATTAGTTGGAGATTACCTTCTGGACTCATCTCAGTGCATTAAGGCCACCACAGCTAATGAACATTAGAAAACAAAAAATAGCCATAGTGCAGTCAGCTTTAAGAGCTAATAGTAGTTGAGACTTGACCACAGCACGAACTCCAAGCACTAACAGATTTTGTGATGTGGTGCTCAGTCATTCATCGACACAAGTTAACCTTAGTTTCAAACTCTAGCACAATACTGTAGCTGGCAGGTGATTTGCATTTCTTTAAAGAATTCTTGGTTTTTAAATTTATCTTAAATTGAACAAATGAAGGGACATTCAGATATCGAATTGAGTACGTTTATCTCATTTCTTTCTTTCTGTTACCTCTCTGACAGGCTACAGCAGAGACCGTGTACGACATCTTGTCTCCCACACCTCCCCTGAGTCGCTACGCCATCACCGAAGGTCGAGCTCCTTCCAGCAGGCCCCGTAGAGCTGCTCAACCCGCAGACCTCCGGGAAGGAGTGGCCAAGGCCTATGACACCGTCAGAGAGGTGCATAATAAAAACCTGTAATCTGAAACAGGGCTGGCCCAAGCCTCCATGGGACCCTAAGCAAAATTTAGTTTGGTATTTCTGCTAATAATGTGGCTTACTGCAAACAACAGTCAGATGATCAGATCATTCACCCTCCTAACATAAACTCATTGCAACTCTGACAGCCCTGTTTACATTATCCTATATGTATATATCATTAGTGGTACTAAAAGTAACAACAGAAACAACAACAAAAAGCACTATTGTATTTTACAGCAAAAGTGTCATCTGGTTTATTATCTTTGGTTCCAAAGAACTGCAACAGTAATGTTCAAAATAATTTGTAATGCAAGATCAACAACAAACAACAGATAAAATAACTTGGATGCACAAAAATAAATTGTGCAAAAACAGACTAATTAAAAAAAAAAAAATCAAGGAAATACTTAAATAATGTAAATGAATAATTACTTGAAACCACGTAAAATTATTAAAATAATATTAATTTAAAGTTGAATAGTTACTTCTTAAAACTGTAAATGTATGCAACAATTTGCAAAAGCTGAACTTTATTTTTTAATTATTATTATTTTTTTTGTAACGCTTCATTTGTAGCTTTGCTGTTACGTATTTTTCGGACTATAGGTCGCACCCGAGTATAGGTCGCATTGTCCAATTATTGCCAAAGAATTGGAAAAATCCATATATAGGTCGCACCTACGTCAAAATGTGGACCGTGTTTAGCTCTGCTGCAAATGTCTGCCACAGGAGCGCACAGCAAGGCTTTTAAGAAGATTAACACTTAAAAACAATTATTTGATAAAAAATTATAGCAAATATGTGTCTGAGCTGAACTTTTCTTTAATAAATGAATAATTTTAGCAGGATAAACACCTAAAAATATATATTTGTTAGCTGACATTATTGTAAGAGTGTGTCTCAGTTTAATTTTTGTTAATAAATGATTACAAATCAGCTTATTTTATAAAAAGCCATAAATAGGTCACACCTGAATATAGGTCGCAGGCCATGAAAAAATGATAAAAAGCCGCGACCTATAGTCCAGAAAATACGGTAATTTATTTTAAAAGAAGCCCCAATTTAAATAAAGCTTGTCAGAGTCTTGATGTTTTTGCGTGTTCTGAACTCTTTTCTCGCTGCAGGGAGTGATCGACACGGCTCAGACCTTGTGCGATGTAGCATCTCGTGGCCACGAGCAGAAAGGTCTCCCCGGCGCTGTGGGCGGCGTCCTGCGACAGATCCCACCCACCGTAGTCAGACCCTTGATCGTAGCTTCCGAAGCGACCTCCAACCTGCTCGGTGGCATGCGGAACCAGATCAAACCAGACGCGCGGAAAGAGGATTTCCTCAAGTGGCGCACGGAGGACACACAGGACTGAGGACAGTGTTTTGATTGTGTGCACGTGAGAATGACTGGATGTGTGTGACTGTCGTGGGAACATTTCAGCGGTGAGAATCCTGGTGTTGATGTGGATTTGCACGAGTGTGTGTATGTGTATGTGCTCCAATGCAAAAACCAACACAAAGACTAACTAGTACTGCAGTTACTGACAGTGTTTTACGTTGCTTCACCAACCGAAACATTTTTTTCTGTTCACCAGAGCTGTCATTTTATTCCCCTCATTCTACAGATTCTTCCTGTTTGTGTTCACATATCACAGTTTTCTTTCAGCCAAACCAGAAGCAGTCCGGACGTTCACAGGACCCACACTGTCAACACTTCATACTTTGCATATCATATGAGCGATAATAAAGTTCACAGACTTTTTTTTTTCTTTCTTGTAATACTGTAACAAACTTTTAAAGTCAATGTTAGAAATGACTCTTTAAATCTGAATAACTTGTCACAAGCTGCTAACCGTGTCATCGCAGAGCTAAACTACAGTTAGGTCCTGTTTATTCTCATGGTGGAATCTAAATATTTTAGCTAACATTTCTGATGGCAGGTGGTTTTCATCTTTATGATTCAGCGCTGTGTTAGTTCAGTTTTGACTGCTATGCACCTGCTCTCAGCGCTTTTATCGGTGCCATAAAACCTTTCAGAGTGGCCTTTTTAACTAGTTTGTGTTGCCTTCCTCAGACCTGTCCCCTCCCTACTAAATGTGGATTACCTGACTGAGTAGAAACACGTGAAGCCTCTAAAAGCAGTAGCATATAGAGTTAACGCTTCAAAGTTGATTATTTAACAGACTGATGTCAGTCAGCGGGTCTCGTACCTGATAACCGCTCGTCTGTGCTGCTGTTTTCCATGAAATGTTGAATGCCAGATTCTACGATCTGCATGAACCTTTTTTTCCTCGTCAGACTTGTTTCCCCACATATTTAGTTGCCTTCAGTATGTTTTTTTTTCTCTTTCTTTCTGTTTACCGTACTTGTGTTTTGTTAATATAGTTCATGTCAAACTTATGAAAGGAGTTGAAAGGACGGGAATTTGGTGATTATGGAAGAAAATTAAAGAGTTTTTACATTTTTATTATTTGTTTGTTTGGTGTGTGTGAGGGAGATGTTTCCCTCTCTGTGCACATGTGTGAATGAGATCGTTTGTGCGTGTGGATGATGCATGTCTGTGAAGGTGGCAGGTTGATGCTTGTTGCACCACTCGTGTGTAATTACTATTTACTATCAAAGTGTATGAATGAACTGTGTATTACAAAAACAAGTATACAATTTATTTAAAAAATTGAATATAAAAACTGAATGCGACCATTTTTTGCTGTCCGTTCAAATTTGAATGTTTTTCATTTAGTGTGGTTTTAATAAATGTACTTTTTTTTTAGCTTTACCATTAAAAACCGCTACTGGTGATTTATATGTAACACTTAGTACCATACCACTCTAAACTTTTTGTAAACCTAAAGATTAATATATTTATCCCAGTCTCAAAAAATGTATCATAACAGATCCCCTCACATAAAGCCTGTTTAAGATGCACCAACTATTTACCTAAAAAAAGCTAAGTCTGATCCTCTGGACATTCAAAAAATAAAACAAAACAAAGCAAAAAAAATGTAGAAACGTTTCGTCTTTCGTCCGAAAGACTTCCTCAGTCTGAGTTGCTGTGTTCAGCTCAGTCTTATAAATAGCACCCTCCCACAGTGGATCAACCAGTTGGCTGATGACAGCCTGAAACCAGCTGCTCACATGATCAAGGAGGGCCATCAGCCTAACAATGGATCATTAGCACCCTGATGGTTGTTTGCTATTCACAGAGGGCTGAGTGATACTAGCAATAACAGCATTGTAAGAGGGAGACAGTTGAACCCGGAGGCCTCCACCCCTGTTTAATGATGGACGGTTTCTTTTCACAAAGATGGCCTCCTTTACTCCTCTCTCAAACCATCGTTCCTCTCTATCAAGGATGTGAACATCTTCATCCTTGAAAGAGTGACCGCTGGCGTGGAGATGAGTGTAGACTGCAGAGTCCTGACCTGATGATGTTGATCTTCTGTGCTGGGCCATCCTTTTGGCCAGTGGCTGTTTAGTTTCCCCGATATAAGACTGATCACAGCCCTCCTGACACTGAACAGCATACACAATGTTACTCTGTTTGTGCCGGGGGACTGGATCTTTGGGATGAACCAGTCTTTGCCGTAATGTATTTTGGGGTTTAAAAGCCACTGGGACGTTGTGTTTAGAGAATAAACGTCTCAATGTCTCTGAAACTCCCGCAACATACGGAATGACCACTGGTCTGGGTCTGGGTTCCTTCTTTTCACCTGATGGCTGGCTGGAGTTCTGTTTGGGTTTCTTCTCTGCTTTCAGGAAGGCCCAGTTAGGATATCCACATTTCCCTAGAGCCTGTTTTGTGTGTGATTTCTCCTTCTGTCTGGCTCCTAAGTTAGTGGGGACGCTGTCTGCTCTGTGATACAGAGTCCTG
>JBBPBX010034663.1:0-32497 GCA_038048925.1 Garcialebias charrua
GGGACATCCCTAGTTACACCCCTATGTACAGGTGATTGATGAAGAAGAGCTGCAGGAGGTAGTAGGATGGTGAGGAGAGAGCAGAGTTTTGTCCTACATTATATACACTCACCAAGTATCAAGCTTTGTGTTGGCCAAAGGCTTTGACTCCACATCTTTATGAGCCCCCGATTGCCTCCCAGTCAAACTTCAATTGGCCAATAACTCTCTCCCGTAGATCTCCAACCAGCAAGGCTGAGCTGGTAGTCCGTAGAGACTTCACCTTTCGCCTTGGGACTTCTACATCCGGCACAACAGGCACCTGCAAAACACATGGATCTTGTTAACCAAATAATGATTAAACATCACCACAGACCACTTTAAGTTTGTGAGAGGACAATTTTCTGACCGGTAGTTTTCTGGCCATTGTAAAGCTGAAAATGTCTAATGATTTGTTGATATTTTTACATTTTAAGACTAAAAAAGACCAGATTATCATAAAGAAGGAAAAATAATGTGATCTTTCCCAATTAAAAAATAAAATAATGAACTATGCAGGTCTAGGTAAATTATTTTAATTGTGGAAAAATTAAATATCCTACTTTGAATAAATAAAGTTAACTTATGTTTTACTCCTTCTATTAGTTCTAGTATTCACACATTTGCAAAGGAAAAGACAGGAAAAACTGCTAAAACTAGCCCTTTTTGTTGTTATAAGAACAAATAAAATTCAGTTTAAAGTTATTTTTGATCAAAGCTTGGAAGAGCCACTGCTGAGGGACCAAAGAGCCACATGTGGCTCCAGAGCCGCAGGTTTCAGACCCCTGCAAAGTCCAGAACCCCTTACATTTTAAGACAGGTTTACAAGAAATCTAAAATAACTACCTATCAGCCACTTTCAAACTGTTAGTAAAATATCTCATGTACTGTACCAGTAAATCTTTAATGAAACTGTCAGAAAGTAATTGACTCTCAAGACCTCTCAAGACTGTGTGAATGAGAGGTCTTCCTTCAGCCTCTTGTTTAAGCAGCTACAAAAACAGTATGTTGCTGAAATACGTATTTAAAGTAAATTAGTATTTCAGCCTGGCTGCGGTTATTGTTCTGCTGGCTATGGCATGTGTGTTAATGCGACGCAACATCGAGAGGATGCGGGGCCTTGTCTCTTTGAAAAACCATCCAGGAACTAAGCCAAAAAAATAAAAAATAACTCGTAGCATACATTATATGGCTTATTTAAACGCTAGAATAACCTAACCTGCAGTGTTTTACTTGCCTCAAATTATCTGCCTCAGCAGCATAAACACCCGTTTTAGCTCGTTGTTAGCTTAGCTTTTAGCAACAGCAGGTTTTGTTCATTCAAGTGGCTAAAACAGCTAGCAAATAAAGAAAACAGAACAGATTACCTTCTTCAACTTCCAACTGAATGTCCAGTCGTCGTCCAGAGTCAGACCAGTCGACGTCTAATAAAAAGCAAGTTTTACGAGCGCTGAGTCCACAACAACAGCTTCTTGTCCCAGCAGCAGATGAACAGGATGTAGCTACATTTGAACGAAGCGCGCGAAGCGTTGATTGGTTGGATATGATGACATGCTACTTCCCTCGATAAACAAGAGTGGCGTTGATTGGTTAGGACAAAGTTCACATGCAACCTGATAAGCAAGAGTGGCGTTGATTGGTTGGAACGTACAAAAAAAAAAGGGCAGAAAGCAGTACTTCACGTTTCACGTACGCCTGGAGTAACGCAGAATAAAATTGAATAATGATAATAATAATGATGATAATAATAATACCCTGATGCATGCTCAATAATAATAATAACAATATACTATATATATATATATATATATATATATATATATATATATATATATATATATATATATATATATATATATATATATAGACAATATAAAAAAACAGCTCGAGCTGTTTCAAAAAACTGACAAAACGTTTAAAACAGAAAAATAAACCAGTGTGAAAATACTTTGTGTAGAAACTGGCAGATGGCAAAGGGAACGTTTGTTGAACGTTCTAAGAACGTTAGGTTAGAACGTTATATCTAGGTTTGTTCAAACGTTAGTCAAAACCTTCAAAGAACGTTCTAAGAACGTTAGGTTAGAACGTTATATCTAGGTTTGTTCAAACGTTAGTCAAAACCTTCAAAGAACGTTCTAAGAACGTTGTGATCTAACAGAACCATGTAAGAACCATACCAGAACGTTAGTTAACGTTCTCTGTTACTTGGGATATATATATATATATATATATATATATATATATATATATATATATATATATATACACACAGTTTAATAATTTTCTTATATATATACACACACATTAAAATATCACTATCTTATGCTATGCTCTGCCTGCTCTGCCTCCCCTCCCATTTGAACTGCCTTAACACAAAAAACTTTCTCACACATTACCACACAACACAAAGATTTTAACACTGGACTCTGTGTCATCAAACGGGTTATTCACTAAACTCTCGGTCATGTGCTCATTCAGTTTGCACTACTTCTCATATTTGCACTAATGTTTGTATTACATCACTGCCTATAGTCATACTACTGTTTACATTCACTGTTTACATACTACTGTTTACATTCACTGTTTACATTTATTAATACTGTTTACATTTATTACTACTGTTTACATTTATTACTACTGTTTACATTTACACTACTTTTATATCTACACTACTGCTGATACATATACAGTATTCTCTGACCAGCCTTATTTAAGGATGCCCAATGTGCCTTACTGCATATGCCACTTTTGCCTCTATACCAACATCAACTACCTCATACATATACTGTGTACATTAACTCATATGCTGCTTTGCCACTCTTTGCAAATGTCAATGCTAGAACCTTCAGTTTATTTTATAGATATACTTTTTATACTTTTTATACTACTATGCAAAAACTCAGGACAGTATTACACTTTTATTATTTCATTTTATGCTTATGTTCATTAAATGTTTAGTGTTTTAGTGTTGGTGTAAATTTTCATACTTTTATACTACTATGCAAAAACTCAGGACAGTGTTACACTTTTACTATTTTATGCTTATGTTTATTAAATGTTTCAGTGTTTTAGTGTTTAAATGGTTACTGTTGTAGTGGACCTACCCAGGGTCAAAACTGATGTTGTAGGATGTGGTGAAGAGACGACACAGGAGACAGGCTGCAGAACTTCACTTTTAATCAACTCCTACTAAACTGGCGGGAAGCACCCAACACCGCCTTATATATCCAATACAGCATCCGGTCCTCTGGACCTTTCACAATAAAACATCCTGTAATGCCTTCGGTCCACTGGGTGTGAGTAGAGCCCCCTAGTGGTCCACCACACACGCCCCCCCAGAACACCCAGTAAGGTCCATCACTAGTCCCGCATTTTAGGTTTGATCAAACGACCAGAACGGCTGAACCTGGGCCCTGCAGAACCAGTCTGATGAAGTGGAGGGCTACGAGGAGGGTCTGCAGAAGATTCGGGCTCCAATGGACGTTGAGAGTTTCCGGAAGAAGGACCGCCGTCCGTTAACAATGTGGATGGAGGTCTGCCCCTGCGAGGAGCTTGGGCCGTAACAACCTGATCATCTGACATAACATGAGCTGGTTTAAGCCTATCAATACAGACAGTCTCAGTACGACCCCCTAAATCCAAAAGGAAATGTTTCGGACCTGGTTGAAGAACTCGAAACGGTCCATCATACAAAGGCTGTAGTGGTGTCCTGTGTGCATTGTGTTTGACAAAAACAAATTTAGAGGACTCCAGACTCTTAGGGACAAATGACTGCGGTAAACAATGGTGTACCGGACCGGGGACACGAAAAGGGGCCTCCTGAGGTGAAAGATGGAGCAACGGTGGAGCGAACTGTGGTGAGGGTACCTCAGGTAAAAACTCACCGGGGACGCGCACAGGCTGACCGAAAACCAGTTCAGCCGGGGAAGAGCTCAGGTCCTCTTTGGTTGCGGTACGCAACCCCAACAAAACCCAGGGAAGACGGTCAATCCAGTTGTCACCGGTCAATGCAGCACGAAGTGCAGCTTTCAATGACCTGTGAAACCGTTCACACAAACCATTAGCTTGGGGGTTGTAAGCGGTGGTCCTGTGAACGTTAGTCCCCAGACCCTTGGCCATGGTAGACCAAAGCTCAGAAACAAACTGCGGGCCCCTGTCCGATGTAATGTCTGAAGGGGGGCCGAAACGTGCAACCCAGGTAGACAAAAAAGCCCGGGCCACCACTGCAGATGTTGTGGACGTCAGAGGAACCACCTCTGGCCACCTGGTGGTCCGGTCTATCATAGTCAGCAGATGAGTAAAACCCTGTGATGGAGGCAGAGGGCCTACTAGGTCTACGTGCACATGATCAAACCGCCGACTTGGGATGGAGAAAGGTTCCAAAGGTGCTTTGGTGTGCCTGTTAACCTTAGCACGCTGGCATGGAACACACGCTGCTGCCCACTCCTTAACTGCTTTACGCAGACCGGGCCAAACAAACTTTGAGCTGACCAGTTTCACAGAGGCTCTAACACCTGGGTGAGAAAGGGAATGTAAGGAGTCAAAAACGCGGCGTCGCCATGAAACTGGAACCAGGGGGCGGGGCCTGCCTGTAGATACGTCACAGAGCAGGAGAGGACCTCCGTCATTCACCTGCCTTTCCTCCAACTCGAGGCCTGTGGGGCCGGACTGGAGCTCGAGTATTTCTGCGTCGCTACGTTGGTCCGCAGCCATAGCAGAAAAATCGATGCCAACGTACACGGGAGAGATCAGCACCCGGGAGAGACAGTCGGCCACCACGTTGGATTTTCCAGCCACATGCTGAATGTCTGTAGTGAATTCAGACACCGCTGCGAGGTGGCGTTGCTGGCGAGCAGACCAGGGGTCAGAAATTTTTGACATAGCAAACACCAGGGGTTTGTGGTTGTTACGACCCGAGGGCACGTAGCACACAAGGACACCAGACACAGAAAGGATGTTAAAAAAACAGTGTTTATTTTAGGCTCTCTGGAGTCTGTGTCCTAAAAAAAAGGATGATTAAAGAAAAATGTTGCACTTCTCAAAAAGCAGCTTCTTTAATACAAAAAAAAAACTCAAAGTCCAGCAGGTCACTCACGGCTCCTGGTCTTCAGCCCCCAGCTCCTCACGACCGCAGGTCTCCACATCAGATTCAACCTCAGAGGGATTCAGCCTCCTCCTCTCAAAACACAGCAGCCGGTCACAATGGAAGGTTTCAGCTTCCTCTTCTTCACACACGCAGCAACAGCTTCCTCCTCTTCACACATGCAGCAGCAGGTCTTCACAACGGAAGGTTTCAGCTTCCTCTTCAAATGGCTCAAACAGCCTCCTCAAGTGGTTTCAAACCACAACATCAAATGGCCTCCTCATCAGGCTTCAAACGGCCTCCTCAAATGGCTCCAAACAGCTCATCAAATGGCCTCCTCATCAGGCTTCAAATGGCTCATCCAACAGCCTCTCATCAGGCTTCAACAAATGGCTTCATGGCTCCTCTTCACACTGCTGCTGCTTTTTGCTGCTGTTGCTGCTACAGACCTCTGTTCAGCTTCTGCTGCTGCTGCTTCATCATCAGGTCTGCTGCTTCTTCATCAGGCCTGATGCTCCTTCATCCCAGACTGCTGCAGCGGCTTGGATCAGCTGCTCATTCATCAGCGTCTGGTTCTGGGGCTGCTGGAACCTCAGATCCTCATGCAGCATGGATCTCCTCCTGCTGCCACTCTCACTTGGAGCTTGAACCCTCACTTGGAACCTGAACCACACCTCTGCTGTGTGGCTTGGACCTAATAAAGGGAGAGAGAGAGAGCAACTACCTCCACCTACAACTAATGAGCACCAGCTGCAATCAATTAGTCTCCTACAGCCTCTAAACAGCTCATGCTCAACCTCTAAAGAGCTCAAGACTCTGCTCAAAATCTTTAAACAAAACCTCAAAACCTTTAAACAATTTTGCTCTTACTAAAATAAATTACATGCCTGGGGCATGTAACACCCCCCCACATAAGAATTTACATGGGAGATGCAGCCATACACCACCATGCTCATCACCCATGTAAATGAAACCAAAAAAATCTTAACATCTATACTCAACACTAACAACAAGCAAAAAAAAAAAAAACACACATCACACACAACTAACAGTTGCCTTCAGAATACCTGAAACCCAAAAAGGCGTCGCCGGTCAGGTTGTACATCACAAGGCCTCCTTTTAGCTGCACACTCACCAACATTCAGTTTAGTGATGTCAGACTGAAGATCAGGGTTTTTTCCAACAACCAGAGGGAAATTGTCCGCCTCTGTGTTATCAGTTCCATCACATGACAGGAGTATCATTTTAACTGCGCCAACTCTGTCATCAGGCACCCTGCAGACAAAACATTGAGAGTTAACACAATCACTGTCTACATTTTCAACAAATGGTTCCATCAGGTCAACTCTCACAGACAGCAAACTATCACTTCGTGCTGCCGATTCAGCTAAAGGTTCCACAACATCCTGCATCACACTCACAACCTCCTGTGAACAGGATGAAAAGGTAACCAAAGGAGCAGGATGGACAGTCAGGCTTGGCTCCTCTGCTACATTGCTCACTGGGACATCTTCTAATTCAGAGGAAAACAAAAAACAGTCACTCAGATCAATGTCATCATCATCATCATTTTTGTATTGCATGTCTACCAGTGGTGACACCTCTGGAGTGACCAAATCAAAATCCACAGTTAAGTCTTTCTCAAGTTTTTTAGTTTGCTCAAGTTTTTCACTTTTCTCAAGTTTTTCACTTTTCTCAAGTTCAGGTTTCACATGTTTAGGGTTCTCAAGTTTAGGGTTCTCGAGTTTAGGTTCAGGGTTCTCAGCAACAAAAAAACTAGAGCAAAGTCCCAACTCAGCTCCTCCAGAACTCCACAGTGGGCGAATCCTCACCTCACACAACGGGACATGTTCAACACCTAGCTCTAACTCTCTCTGATAATTCTTATTTTGCAGTTCTAATTTTCGTTGCTTAAACTTAATCTCCATCTCTCTCAGAGCAGTTTGTTGCTCCAACTCTGCTTTCCTCACGACTGCTTCAGCCTTAGCTTTTCTGGCATCGAATTCCATTCGACGTATTTTTAACTCCAATTCCTTTAAACGAATCTCAGCATCGAACCCCATCGTTTCAGAAAAAAAACTGTGTTAAACAGCTCACCACCAGAAATACCTACACTTAGACTACTTTAATGTCCGAGCAACCCCTGAACATTTCAAAAAGAGCCAGCTGACAACGAACACACAATTCGCACCACAAAGTCAGCTCAAAAATGCAAAAAACAGCTCCAAAAATGGCACACGTGACGAGCTCCCATTATAATTTACCAAAAAATGAGGGAAAAAAAAAAAAACAGATTGTGAAATCTAGTTCAAATCCTAGATGAGGCGTTCACTATATTTTCATCAAAAATTAGGGGAGAAAAATAAAAATAAATAGCTCATTAGTCAATTAGTCCAATCCCGGACGAGGGCCCATTATATGTTACGACCCGAGGGCACGTAGCACACAAGGACACCAGACACAGAAAGGATGTTAAAAAAACAGTGTTTATTTTAGGCTCTCTGGAGTCTGTGTCCTAAAAAAAAGATGATTAAAGAAAAAATGTTGCACTTCTCAAAAAGCAGCTTCTTTAATACAAAAAAAAACTCAAAGTCCAGCAGGTCACTCACGGCTCCTGGTCTTCAGCCCCCAGCTCCTCACGACCGCAGGTCTCCACATCAGATTCAGCCTCAGAGGGATTCAGCCTCCTCCTCTCAAAACACAGCAGCCGGTCACAATGGAAGGTTTCAGCTTCCTCTTCTTCACACACGCAGCAACAGCTTCCTCCTCTTCACACATGCAGCAGCAGGTCTTCACAACGGAAGGTTTCAGCTTCCTCTTCAAATGGCTCAAACAGCCTCCTCAAGTGGTTTCAAACCACAACATCAAATGGCCTCCTCATCAGGCTTCAAACGGCCTCCTCAAATGGCTCCAAACAGCTCATCAAATGGCCTCCTCATCAGGCTTCAAATGGCTCATCCAACAGCCTCTCATCAGGCTTCAACAAATGGCTTCATGGCTCCTCTTCACACTGCTGCTGCTTTTTGCTGCTGTTGCTGCTACAGACCTCTGTTCAGCTTCTGCTGCTGCTGCTTCATCATCAGGTCTGCTGCTTCTTCATCAGGCCTGATGCTCCTTCATCCCAGACTGCTGCAGCGGCTTGGATCAGCTGCTCATTCATCAGCGTCTGGTTCTGGGGCTGCTGGAACCTCAGATCCTCATGCAGCATGGATCTCCTCCTGCTGCCACTCTCACTTGGAGCTTGAACCCTCACTTGGAACCTGAACCACACCTCTGCTGTGTGGCTTGGACCTAATAAAGGGAGAGAGAGAGAGCAACTACCTCCACCTACAACTAATGAGCACCAGCTGCAATCAATTAGTCTCCTACAGCCTCTAAACAGCTCATGCTCAACCTCTAAAGAGCTCATGCCTCTGCTCAAAATCTTTAAACAAAACCTCAAAACCTTTAAACAATTTTGTTCTCTTACTAAAATAAATTACATGCCTGGGGCATGTAACAGTGGTCAACGTATGCAGTGAACTGGCGGCCTTCCAGGAAAAACCTGAAATGGCGTGTAGCCAGGTAAAGCGCCAGCAACTCTCTGTCAAAAACACTGTATTTCAGCTCGTTGTCCCGTAGCGTACGGCTGAAAAATGCAAGCGGCTGCCAAACCCCGGAAACCTGCTGTTCTAACACAGCCCCCACCGCAACATCAGATGCGTCGGTTGTTAAAGCTATTTGCGCCGCTGGGGATGGATGGGCCAAAAGGGCAGCAGTGGCCAGTGCAGCTTTAGCATCACCAAATGCCTGTAGGCGTTCTGGTGTCCAGTCCACACTGTCGTTGGGCTTTTTCTTTTTTAACGCTCCATAGAGCGGTCGCAGCAGGTGTGCTGCCCTGGGGAGGAAACGGTTATAGAAGTTAACCATTCCCAAAAACTCTTGTAGCGCTTTAACAGACTGGGGCTGTGGGAAATCTGACACCGCCTGCACTTTGTTTGGTAACGGGACGGCGCCACTTGCGGAAATGCGGTGGCCCAAAAAGTCAATGACTGGCAGCCCAAACTGGCATTTCGCTGTGTTTACAATCAGGCCATGTGCTGCCAGGCGCTGAAAAACCTCACGGAGGTGGGACAAGTGCTGCTCAGCCGAGCTGCTAGCCACCAGGATGTCGTCCAAGTACACAAATACGAAGGACAGACCCCTTAGGACTGAATCCATCAACCGCTGAAATGTTTGTGCTGCACCTTTAAGACCAAAAGGCATGCGCAAAAACTCAAACAGGCCGAAAGGCGTGATAACAGCGGTCTTAGGGACATCCTCCACATGCACAGGAACCTGGTGGTACCCCCGTACTAAATCTACTTTAGAAAAAATGGAGGTCCCAGCCAGGTGCACTGAAAAATCCTGGATGTGGGGGATGGGATAACGATCGTTCTCTGTGATGTTATTAAGGCGGCGGAAATCCCCACATGGACGCCATTTGCCATCTGCCTTGGGCACCATGTGGAGGGGGGAGGCCCACGGACTGTTTGAGCGTTGCACGATGCCTAAACGCTCCATGTTAGCAAACTCTTCCTGTGCGATTGCTAGCTTAGTAGCATCGAGGCGGCGTGCACGTGCGAACACCGGGGGGCCCGTTGTGGGAATATAATGTTCGACCCCATGTTGTGTGTTTGTGTTTGCAAAATCAGGAACAGTCAGCGAGGGGAATTCAGACAATAAACGCTGAAACACATTACCCGAAGCTAAAAAGTTAGCATGCATTAAAGGCCCAGCTCCTCGCGTCTCACAAGGCAGTGACGAAAAAGACACAGCGTCGATCAAACGCCTGTTAGCTACATCAACAAGGAGCCCGTGAGCACAAAGAAAATCAGCCCCTAAAATAGGGACCGAGCTAGCAGCTACCACAAAGTTCCACTGGAAGTCCCGTTCATGGAAACGCACAGTCACCAACCTTTCGCCAAACGTCTTGATGGGAGAGCCATTCGCCGCGGTTAGCTGCGGCCCGCAGCCTTCAGCCAACCTGTCGGAGCCAGTCGGGGGGACGAGGCTCTTCTGCGAACCCGAGTCCACCAGGAACCGCCTCCCCGACCTCGAGTCCTCGATGAAAAGCAGCCTTTCCTTCTCGCCAACGGCCGCGACTGCTAGCGGCTGCTGGCGGTCTCGTTTCCCTGCGGCTTGAAGCTGCACGGCGGGACGCACCGTCGTGCTTTGGCGCCAAAACGCGCGTGGTAGAAACAAAGAGCGGGACCTGCCCGCCTGCGGCTAGCGACTCCTGCTACCACCGCTGGCTCGTCCGGCGCTGTGTGCGTTGCTTGAAACTCGGGCGCTGCTGGAGATCCAGGGACCGCCGCCTGTACCGCGAAGGTCCTCGCGGTTAGAATGATGCGGTCGGCTTCTTCGGC
Source organism: Garcialebias charrua (assembly GCA_038048925.1). Classification (NCBI taxonomy): domain Eukaryota; kingdom Metazoa; phylum Chordata; class Actinopteri; order Cyprinodontiformes; family Rivulidae; genus Garcialebias; species Garcialebias charrua. The sequence continues at coordinate 10,489 of JBBPBX010034663.1, forward strand.
CAGCGAGCGGTAATCCTTCTCCTGCAGAAACGGGGAGTTGGCCAGGGCGGTCCGCACAGGAGCTGGAAGCTGGCGGAGGACGAGGTGGCGGAAGAGGAACTCGCAGTCGTCTGATCCCCGCAAGGACAACATGCTCTCCACGAGCTCGAGAGCTGTGCCGTCGCCCAAACCGGAGAGGGAAAATAGTTTCTCAGCGCGCTCCGCCTCTGAAAGTGAGTAGCGCCGCAGAAGAAGCTTCTTGAGGGCTTCGTACTTTCCTTGTGCAGGAGGGTTTTGTAGCAGGCTCATTACCCGCTGGGTTGTCAGCGGATCCAGCGAAGCAACCACATGGTGGTATTTGGTGTCGTCAACAGAAATCCCGCGAAGAGCAAACTGTGATTCGATGTGTGCGAACCACGACTGAGGCGCGTGCAGCCAGAAGTCCGGGATTTTAACGGCCACCGAAAAAGCGAGCGGGGCCGCCTGTGTAGGTTCCACAGCAGTGGACAGCAGTAGAGAGCTGGCTGAAGCGTCAGATGTCGACATATTCAGTTCACGAGGGTCACCAGTGTAGGAGGTGGTGAAGAGACGACACAGGAGACAGGCTGCAGAACTTCACTTTTAATCAACTCCTACTAAACTGGCGGGAAGCACCCAACACCGCCTTATATATCCAATACAGCATCCGGTCCTCTGGACCTTTCACAATAAAACATCCTGTAATGCCTTCGGTCCACTGGGTGTGAGTAGAGCCCCCTAGTGGTCCACCACAATGTGTTTTGAACTGTTCCAGTGATGACCTTTGCTGACCTTTCAGTAACCAGACTTTTAACACAATTTATTTTATTAGTTGTAATCTGAGAACATAGTCACCAAAAGAGACTATTTCTATCTTTGATTTTGTTCTAATACAAATATAATCAGAGCATCACCTGTGTTTATTCATGAGCAATGTTGTAATTTACAATATGTCTTATGATCACATATGTATATGCTGTGTCATTTCTGCAAATGAAAAGGTGTCAAAGTTCAGAGGTCAAACTGACTTGCTCATACGTTGTTTTTGTTGAGTTTCAGCTAACTCTCACTAGCGTCTGAAAGTCTCCTCACTCAGATACTTTTCCTAAACAATTTCTCTCTGCTCTGAATGTAACCTTGAATAATGATAACAACAAGAGAACTGCTCGACTGGTTCTGTTGGACCAATCGGAGAGGGACAACTCCTCTCATCTCAGATCTTCTACTAAGGGTTCTAAGTTTTCCTGAAACGGTTAGTTCCTGTGAGGAAGGAGAGATGTGAACTTTCTCTTCAAGCTGTGGGACGTTTGGTCAAGAGCTAAGGACCTTCGTCTTCAGTAAAGGCTGATAACATGCTTGTTATCAGTCCACTTCGAACCGAGCGTACAAGCTCAGAACTTTGAATTAAATTCCTTTCTGGAATAAGTTATCTTGAAGTCAACCAGGAGCTGACACCCTTTTCTGATGATCGACGCGGATCCCAGGAGACGTTGAAACGTAAAAGAGAACCGGTTCGGACGTGCTGGACCTGCAACGATTCTGTACGCCTGAAAGGCTGGTGCCATCTCTTTATCGGACTAATCGTCTTCAAGGTAATGAGTCAGCATTTACTTGTACAAACGTACCTGGATTTAGCAGAAGTCGGATGGAAAGTGTCATCTGGTTAAACTCAATATAGATAACTTCCTCTCTTAACCTCTCCCTATATTCCTCTTAAATCTCTCCCTATCTCCATTCTAGCTGGTAACTATATTTAAGCTGAAGAGCCAGAGACTAAGTATAATGACATCCTGTATTTATGTCTGTTACGTTACATTTAAGTGTGCTGATGCATGTTAAACTGCAAAGAAAGTGAAATCTATCAATCAAGTGTAGTGGTGTTAATTTAGTTGATTTATTTTAAATAAATGGCAGTGTCTTTGGCATACCAAACTAAGTTAACGTTTCCAGTGTCACTCTATGGCTTCTGCTTTACTTATCCATCATAAAGATCACAGACATATTGGGTAAACTGAAAAAGAAAGAATCCGTGAAATTACTATTCAAGTCAAAAGTCAAAGTCAAAGTCAACTTTATTGTCAGATCTGCAATATGTACTGTTGTAATGGACCTACCCAGGGTCAAACTAAGGTTTTTGAACTGTCCAGTGATGACCTTTACTGACCTCTCAGTAAAGCAAGACATTTACCACAAAATCATTCCATTAGATGTAATCTGAGTCACATAGTCACCAAAAGAGACTATTTCTATCTTTGATTTTATTCTAATGTAATCAAAAGAATAACTTTTGTCATTTTCATGATATATGTTATATGCTGTTATTCTTTTAATATGTAGTATTACTGTGTTGCTTGACCAAATGAAAGTGTCTACTCAAAATATCTATGACAAAGTTGAATGAGGTGTCAGATTGACTTGCTCAGGAGTTGTTTTTGTTGAGTTCAGCTGAAACTCTCGGTAGCGTCGAGATGTCTCCTCTCTTTCAGACACTTTTCCAAAACATTCCTCTTTGTTATCTAAGCAGACTTGCTGTCAACCTTGAGTTTTTCACTTCACGTTTTCACACTCCTCTTGGCCCACGGACCAATGAGGAAAGTGTGTTCTAATCTCAACATTTTTGAGTAAAAGCGTTTGTTTGCAAGAACGCTTCAGAGTTTGGAAGGAACGAGAAAGTTCCTGATGAGTTTCTGGGAGCTTCAAAAGAGATGTGAACCTTCCCAAAGAGCTGAATGACCACCAGTCACGCGCTAAGGACTCGTCATCCAGCTGGGACTGATAACATGTTGTTATGGGTCCACTTCGAACGAGCGTAAGCTCAAAACTTTGTTTATTCCTTCCTGGAATAAGTTTATCTTGAAGTCAGAGGCCAGGAGCTGACATATTCTCTGATGACCAAGCGGAAACCAGGAGACGTTGAAACGTAAACTAGAACCAGTTTTGGACGTGCTGGGACTAAAGGACTCTGTGCATCTGAAGGCTGGTGTCATTTCTTTATCAGACTCGTCGTCGAAAGGTAAAGAGCTGTTTACAAAACGTACCTGGATTTTAGCAGAAGTCGGATGGAAGTGTCACTTTTGGTATCATGCTCAAGATAATTTCCTTTAAACCATCTCCCATCTTCCTCCTATCTTTTTCTCTCAATCTAAGCTGGAAACTACTTTAAGCTAAAAAGCCCTCAGACTAAATATTTAACATCCAGTATTGAAGTCTGTTGTGTGAATTTAAGTGTGCTGACGTATTAAATTGAAAGAAAGTGAAATCATGTCAATCAAGTGTAATGGTGTTGATTTTAGTTGATTTATTTTAAATAAATGGTAGTGTCGCCTGGCATACCAAACTAAGTCAATGTCCATTGTCACTCTATAGCTCTGTTTATTTATCCATCATAAAGATCACAGAAATATTGGGTAAACTGAAAAAGAAAAGAATCCGTGAAATTACTATTCAATCTGAATAAGTAAGTTAATTAAGGATAAAGAGGTCAGCTTAATACTGACCCCTGTTAAAATCCTTTAGTTACATCTGGGTGGCACTATATGTGTTTAAAGACACAATATATGGTCTCCCTCATGTTTCCTTCATCTGGTGGCCGTACGAGTTTTTCTGAAAGTTTATTGATAAATTTGTGATCTCTCGTGAACTTGAAACGTTATGTTGGCATGATTGTTCCAATTTTTGGACTCTGAAGGTGATAATTTTTGGCTGGAGTGTTCAAGACAGGCAGATTCTGCATGTTTTTATCATTTGAAGCTGAGAGATTGTTATTGTTCAACTCCTTAACACGCTGTTGGAAGCTTTAGGTGAAGTTTTGTCAGCCCGTGGTCTGTGGGGGGGTTCTGGTTCCGTTCGACCCAGTTCACGCACAGACTCCGGTACAAAGCTTTGTTGACCGCCGAGTCAAACTGCCTGAAGAGCTGTTAACATCTGCGAGATTGCTGTGTGTGGTATTTTACATATTAGAGCAGGTCGAAAAAGCATATTACTGTTAAAACGTTGTCGGCTGGGTTCTGTCAGACCCGTTTCCTGCTCCATTAAAAAGTGGACCGGAACCGACCTTAAGTGGCTCCGAGCGAGTCCGTGTTTGTTCTGCAGCTGCAGTGCTGGGTTACTAAACGTAGCTAAGTCGTGCCTGTTTTAATTGTGATTGCCACGTTTCAGAATTTTGGGAAGTTAATTTAAAGCGTTTGAGTTGTTTAAGAGTCTAGAGTTGCGTGCTAAGCTAACGTTACAGAGACGTGTCGTACACGTTTGTTTATGAGCTGTGATTGGATAAACGAGAGCTGTGAGCTGTCAATCACTCGTGGCGAGCGCTGATTCGCTGTAGTGGGAACGCACGCCGTTGCGACCAACCCACTTTGTCGTCATTTCCGGCACTGCCGTGGTCGAAGGTAAGAAAACTTCATTCACCATGAACGCTTGGGAATGAACTACAAACGCTGTGATTGATTGGTTGACGTCACGTATCTGTTTAGCGAGCTCCGCCTCGCTCAACGGAAGCTGGTGACGCGCTGCGTCGACCCGCCTACTTGTGTCGTCATTTCCAGGTGCACTTCGGGCAACAAGCAGTTCACACTCAAACGGAGATTTCACTGAGAGTTTAAAAACTCATTTAAAGCCATCTAAACTGTCTAACAACATAGATTTGTCTCTGACAAGAACGCGGTTCGAGCGTTTATCACTGATACACTAGAAACTAACTCTGAAAAGGTTGTTTTTAGTTTAAATACTGAATAAACAAAATCAGTCTCCTCGTGATATCATTAAGTCTCGAAGCTGCCCCCTGTTGGTTAAAAGACGTTGACAGATGAGTTTTCTCAAAAACATCATAAAAAAGTCAGCATTTTTATGGTGAGTTACCAGCTTTTAAATTTGTTCTGTACACAAACAATAACTCCTGTTTATTTTAAATAAATTATTTAGAATAACAGAGGTACAGACAAACATTTTTGCTTATTTTAAATACGAAAGAATTTAAAATAACAAACAAAAGTACAGTTTTCACTCCAGATAACTGAATTTTTTTTTCCTTTCTCTTCCTTCTCTCTGACACATCATCTTCCAGTTATCCTGTGTACATTTAAACTTTCCTGTTTATTTTCAAATAGTGAAAAGTTTAGAGTAACGAATACAGAGCATCTTTTATTTTTATTTTCACTGAAAATCCAGATAAAAGATGGCAGGCGCAGAGGGTGAGACCCCTAACACCACTGATACGGGGCAGCCTGTGCCAACTGAAGGCCACGACCCGACCAAAGCAGATTGGATCGAACATGCCTTATTTTCACTCACAGGGTCCATCACAAACTATCATGAAGAGACACAGTTGATGGAGGAAGCAGATGTGGACAGAGCATTAAAAACTGTAACAGCTGGAACCACAACGGCTGAAAAGAAAGCAGACAGAGATAAACGTTTGGCTAAATTGAGCCTTCTGTTAAAGGCCAAGCTAGACTTTGAAACTGCTGTACGCCGGGCTGTCTCTACATCATGTTTAACAGCACAAATGGAGGTTGCCACTTTACAGCAGGAGGTAAAGAGTTTAACACAGTCGAGTATGGGCAGCGCTGAACAGGCGCGTAGTCTCTACGAAGAATGCACAGTGTTAAAAAGGGATTTTGACCAATCACAAGGTGAGTTGGAAAAATGTGTGGTGGAGAAGGATAAGTATTACCATCAGTACAAGTCGATTCAGGCGGATTGTGGGGAGGCACGGGACGCGCTGGACAAATGCACGGACACCCTGGAATCATTATCACTACGGTACACAAGGCTGCAAGATGATTATAGAAAATCACAAGAACAGCACATGATGTTACAACGTGAAAATGATGGGTTAAGAGTCCAACTGAACAGTTGTAGAATAGAGCGTGCATCAGCAATGAACAAACTCTTTGAAGAAGAGAGAAAATGTTTGGATCTCATGAGTAAACACCTTGAGAATCCACCGCCTCCGCCGCCCCCTCCCATACCTGATGACCCACTCCCTCCTCCACCGCCCCCGCCCATGCCCGATCCACCACCCCCACCTCCACCTCAACAGACATTTGCTGGGACAACCCAATGGCAGGTACCTACGTACCCCATGTCTACAGGTGTACCTGGTGCGCAGACGGGTGGGTATATCACTATTAATGGCTCTCAATTCGCTGTCCCAATAGAACGACTCCATAAAATTTCCCAGTTCGTTCAACGTTTTGAGCCAGGGCAATATGGTTCGACTGAAACCGATACCTATCTGAAAGACATTGAGTTTAAACTGGCATGCTATCCGAACGCTACGGTTGACGATAAAATCAGTTTGATCAAACTCACCACAAACAGGAAAGTGCAGCACTTCATTGCGCGTCAACCAGTCGCAATTTTGAAGGATTACAAACTTTTCTGCGAAACTCTACTGCAAGAATATGCTCCTCGCATGGGAGACGTTGGCTACCAAGCCGCATTGAAAATCACTCAGGGGCAGAATGAACATCCAATCCCATATTATGACAGACTTTTCGAAGCCTTTTTTGGTGATCGGAATGAGCCAGGGATGGAGGATGAACGTGATTTTAAGTTTCTTTTTATGAACAATCTATATTCAGAGATTGGTTCAACGGCCAACCTCATGGCCGACTACAGAGAAAAAACCATGCGTGAATTAAAGGAGTGCGCTATACGTGTTTTTGAAACATACAAGCGACACAAGAAACCAGTAGAGGTGTATCCAGGTGAAAAGGTCAAATACCAAACGCTAGACCTTGAAGGAGCAAGAGCGCCAGCTCACTCTTTTAAGGAAGGCGAGAATAAACAAAATTTCCAACCTGACAGACCGCAAAATGAAGGTGTCCGCTGGAACAAAGACCAAAAGGGGTCCAGAGACCCTAAGTGGTACAGGCCGCATCAAGAGGAAGAACCCCATCATCAAAAAAGGGGGGCGTTCCAAAAGAAAAAGAAATATGGGTCCCAAGGTGACTCATATGAAAGAGGGTGGTCCCAGAGGGGACCCCCGAGCAATGCGCCAGCTCCTGCACCTCAAACTGAACAGTCTGGGGCGAGGAAAAACCCACAGAAGTTCCAGAAAAAAGGCCCTAAACCTCTGTCCTCAGAAGAGATGGAGAACATACGTCGGTTGTTAGAAAGTTTGAAAAAAACAAACAAGGAAAACAAACCTGGAGTAATGTATAGCACTATGTTACGACCGGTAAAGGCCAAAACATACAAAGTGGACACTGACACAGAAAAAGAATTAAAACGAATTTTATTAAACTAAAACTAAGAGCCTCCAGGCTGGCAAGGTCCTCCCAGGTTTCTCACCAGGACTGGAGCGTCCTCTCCTGGATCAGCGTCCAAAGGAAAAGAAAATTAATAAAAAGTACAAATAAGTGTTGGACTGGTGGGCGAGGCCAAAAACAATAAAACGCCACCCAGGTTGATCCAATCCTGTACAGGACCGTCGTACCCCCCCAGGCGACGATCTACCTTACCAAAGAAGTCCCTCTAAATAAACAAAACACGAGAACTGGACTACCTGCACCCACACAGTCAAAAGTACAAACAAATGAGAAAGAGAAAAAGGTAACAGTCCCTCACTGTTGATCCCAGTTGTCCTCCTGAACAACTGCACAGACACTGCCCTCAGTGTCTCCAAAATTAACTCAAACAGGCCCCTGTGGCACAGGCCCACACCTCTTAAGTTAAACCAAAGTGGCAGCCAGCACTTAAGGTGCCTTAACCCACACAGAACTCTGCTTTAAGCAGCCAGAGTCACTTTAAGAGCTTAACCAGCTCACCTTCCACTCCCCCTGGAGCAGACTCACAAACAAGCGGAGAGGGTGGAGCTCTCCTCAATGTTTGTACATCCTACAGCTTCCCAGCTGTTAAACATCTAGTGTTTCCTACACCAGTCTCAAACAAGCTTAAAACTTGTTTCACACAACCCTAGTAAACACTAAGGCTGTCACAAGAGCACCCTTGCTCTACCTGTACTGTTTAGACAGCACAGTCATTTAAAGCCTTAGCTCAACACAAAGTGGTCAGAGTGGGTGGAGAACACTCTGAAACACACACACATGCAGCATATAACTGCTTTGAGCAAAAACTTGGTTTTTTACCTGCAACAGGATTCCAAGTAGTTCCAACAAGCACCAGCTTGCGTCCACCAACCTTAGTTGGCAATCTCAACAACTCCCTTGCTCCAAGCAAAGGCTCCACAGTGTTTAGGTCTCAGCTCAGACTATTTAAAAGGCTGAGAGCAAACAGGTGTTTGACCTGAGCTAATCAAGCCTGATTAGGCTGAGTGAAAAAAATGCAGCTCAGCAGGCTGCTGGATTCAGCAGACTTGCAGCCAACCTAAACTCAAAAATGATGTTTAAAAACTCTGAACCCCCTCAGGTACATAACACCCCCACCGAAAGTTATTTTGTATGGGAGTGATGTGTATGTTAGGGGAAAACATCACACATCCACCCATACAAAAAAAACAGAGGGTTAAAATGTAGCGGTCACACCACCTAAATGGACTAAAAACACCATTTAAAAAACTAGTCCATCAAACCGCTAACATTTATTCTACAGTCACACTCAAAAAGTTTTAAAACCAAACAAGCAGCGCTTGTCTAAGTTTACCCTGAAAAGCTTTTTATTAGTCATCGACCCCAAACAAAAAACACCATAGTTGGTGCCAGCGTGTGACTGAATACTGGTCTTGACAGTCAGGGGGGATCTGTCCTCATTCTCTGCACCGGACAGCATCCCTGTGTCAGTTTCAACAGCTCTGCTCTCAGCCACACTGTAAGCACAGAGACAGTTAGACACAGAATCATGTGCATTGTGCTCAATGTAGGGTTGCAGCACCTCACATTTCACAGACAGCAAAAATGCATTTTCTGCTGCACTTTTAGTAATCGATTGCACATTGTCCTTCAACACTCCCTCATTGTTCTCTGCAAGAGAAAACAAAGGAACAGGTGGAATTGTTTTGTGTGACTTCACCTTCTTTGATAATTTCAGGTCCTCTCCTGACTGAACTAGATGTTCAGTTCCAAACAGCAGATGAAGACTTTTCCCCATGTCGATATAGTCTTTATTCTTCAGTTCCATCAACTGTTGTCTGGACAACAGAAGTTTTGCTTCATCTACTTCATTTGCAAACATTTCTGTTTTTACAGGAACTTGTTTCTCTTCAAGACTCGTCATAAATGTGTCACTTAAGTACACATCATCATCTCCATCATTGTTTTTAGCAGGAGCTACAGAAGAATGCAAAGAAACAGGAGGAACTGTTTCTTTTGGGTCCTCAGTCAGGTTCAATGGGACTTCCTCTGCTTCAGAACTGAATAAAAAACATTCACACAGATTAATGTCAAGTTCATTCAGCTCAAAGTTATTAAAATCCCCATCTGACTGAACTTGTTCAGGTTCAGTTTCATGTAATAAGAAAAAACTGTCACCCAAATTGATGTCATCCTCAATGTTCTCCTCCTGAAGACAATGTTCCTGTGGCGCCATCTCCTGTTGAAGTGTGAGAGGCTCACCTTCTTGAGTGCAAGGCTCTGGTGTCGCCTTTAGATGACACACTGTAGAACATGAATGTTGCTTTTCCAGTTGCTTTTTCAGTTCAGCTTTGAGCCTCAACACTCTCAACTCCTCCTGCAACTTCAGTATGTTTTGTTCACGAGCAACTTGAAGTCTTTGTCGTTCAATTTCCTCTTGTTCCCACAGACGCTTCTTTTCCTCCAAAGCAGCTTGACGTCTTTGTTGTTCAAGCTGTTGTTGTTCCTGCTTTATTAAAAATAGTTCACGCTCTTGTTTTTCTTTTAAAGCAGCTTGCTCCTGTTCAAAACGTTCTCTTAGAGAAATTTGTTGCTGCTCAAGAGCAGATCGCTCATCTTCAAGCTTCTTTTTCTCCATGGCAATCAAACATTTTCTTTCCTCCTCCTTTTCTCTCAAACGCATTTGCTCATTCATCTCAGGAAAAATCCTAAGCTGACCCAATTCACAAAGCAGTTCACATCCCAACCATTCATCATCAGCATATTTTCTGACATCAATGTTAAAATGGTTTGCTACCCTTAGCTTTTGTTCTATTGTGCAGTCTACAAAGACTTGCACTGTGGGATGTTCAAGAAATCTTTTTAAATTGAAAGCCATGTTGTTGAGCAAAAACAAAAAAACTGTTTCTTTGTTTTTAAACAGCTTACTCAAACAGTTCACCACCAAATGTCCTGCACACAGATGACAGTAAACCAAAACACAAATGCCCTACTGCTCTTGAATGTATCACAGGCAGCAGCATACACACACAGCTGATAGTACTCTGCAATCAGCACCAAAGAGAAGCTTCAGCCAGCTTCCAACTGCTGAAGTTAAGTCCTTCACAAATTTGGTGACTAAATTTTTTTTTAAGTTCACACTTTTGACAAACCCCCAAATAAAGGTGAACAGAAAAACTGTTCAACCTAGCAAACACCATTAAGTACGTCAGCTGTACACCGCACAGAACACACAAAAACACAGCTCAAGGCTATTTGTGAAACTGCCTGTCACAAACACTGTGTTTTAACTAATCAACGAGCCCCCATTAAATATTTAAGCACCCAAGCTCAAACAATGTCTGTTCAAAGACAGACCACCACCAACATGCACAGTAGGTGCACAGAACAAACAAGCAGCTTACCACTACACAAACTAGCTCATGCAAATCCAACACAACTCCTAAACTAGTTTGTTCATTCACATCCCAGACAAATCCTAAACTAACCAAAACAGCTCGTTCATTCAGATCCAGCACAACTACTGAATCAAAACTAAACTAACAGCTCGTTCATTCATATCCCGGACGAGCCCCCAATTTATATGTTACGACCGGTAAAGGCCAAAACATACAAAGTGGACACTGACACAGAAAAAGAATTAAAACGAATTTTATTAAACTAAAACTAAGAGCCTCCAGGCTGGCAAGGTCCTCCCAGGTTTCTCACCAGGACTGGAGCGTCCTCTCCTGGATCAGCGTCCAAAGGAAAAGAAAATTAATAAAAAGTACAAATAAGTGTTGGACTGGTGGGCGAGGCCAAAAACAATAAAACGCCACCCAGGTTGATCCAATCCTGTACAGGACCGTCGTACCCCCCCAGGCGACGATCTACCTTACCAAAGAAGTCCCTCTAAATAAACAAAACACGAGAACTGGACTACCTGCACCCACACAGTCAAAAGTACAAACAAATGAGAAAGAGAAAAAGGTAACAGTCCCTCACTGTTGATCCCAGTTGTCCTCCTGAACAACTGCACAGACACTGCCCTCAGTGTCTCCAAAATTAACTCAAACAGGCCCCTGTGGCACAGGCCCACACCTCTTAAGTTAAACCAAAGTGGCAGCCAGCACTTAAGGTGCCTTAACCCACACAGAACTCTGCTTTAAGCAGCCAGAGTCACTTTAAGAGCTTAACCAGCTCACCTTCCACTCCCCCTGGAGCAGACTCACAAACAAGCGGAGAGGGTGGAGCTCTCCTCAATGTTTGTACATCCTACAGCTTCCCAGCTGTTAAACATCTAGTGTTTCCTACACCAGTCTCAAACAAGCTTAAAACTTGTTTCACACAACCCTAGTAAACACTAAGGCTGTCACAAGAGCACCCTTGCTCTACCTGTACTGTTTAGACAGCACAGTCATTTAAAGCCTTAGCTCAACACAAAGTGGTCAGAGTGGGTGGAGAACACTCTGAAACACACACACATGCAGCATATAACTGCTTTGAGCAAAAACTTGGTTTTTTACCTGCAACAGGATTCCAAGTAGTTCCAACAAGCACCAGCTTGCGTCCACCAACCTTAGTTGGCAATCTCAACAACTCCCTTGCTCCAAGCAAAGGCTCCACAGTGTTTAGGTCTCAGCTCAGACTATTTAAAAGGCTGAGAGCAAACAGGTGTTTGACCTGAGCTAATCAAGCCTGATTAGGCTGAGTGAAAAAAATGCAGCTCAGCAGGCTGCTGGATTCAGCAGACTTGCAGCCAACCTAAACTCAAAAATGATGTTTAAAAACTCTGAACCCCCTCAGGTACATAACACACTATCATTGATAGTGACTCAGAACACACAAATAACAGCAATGCCACAAGTGCTGACAGTCACCAAGATACTGATGGTCAGGATGCTGACAATCAGGGTACAGACAGTCAACAAGACGTTGATTGTAACCATGACATCATTGTTACAGAGTCCGAGAGCCCCTCATCAGAAAAAGGGGGGGAAAGCTCACTCACCAAAGACAATGACTCGTCACAGACTGATCACTCAGACCCATGTGTGACTGCACTACCAGTACAGGTGAATGAAAAGCACACTGACAATGGTAGACGTAACAAACGTCTGAAAAGACCCATACGTCGGAAAAAACCTGATAGGTTCCTGTGTAACATTATCAGGAAGGGGCCCGCTAAGAAGGCTTACCTGTCAATCACTTTAGAAGGGGTCCTCACAGAAGAGGCCCTCCTGGATGGTGGGGCTGACATAACCATTATGTCTCCCACACTGTTGAAGGAGCTACGGATAGCCGCTAGCGGTGTTGACAGGGAAATACCCCTCAAAGAATGTGCTGTAGTATTGCAGGGACTCTCAGAAACGAGAACAACCCTAACAGCTATAGCTATGGTTCACATGCAGATTGGTGAAATGACGCTATACCACCCGGTACACGTGTCCGCCGTTGACTCATTCCCATTTTTGGTCGGCCAAGACTTTATAAACCGCTTCGACGCGATTATAGATTATGGCGATCAGACAATGTGGACCAGAGTGAGCCAACCACTGCCAATCGATATGCCTACACAAGGTGACACTGACTGTCTAACAGCAGGTACCGCGGAAGGCACAAAGGGATCCTCCAACGAGAGCACAATCCCGGTAAGTGAACCTTCAGCAACAGGTGAGGCAGAAAAGGCCCAACAAGAGAGCCTCCTCTGCGAGCTGAAACAGTCAGCACTCACTGAACACTACCTACCACAGGTAGTCAAAGGTGTTGAGATCCAAGGATCCCACACCGATGATGCTGTTTTGTCTCCTTGGACGGAGAAATCAGCGATCAGCCAAGCTTTCTATGGAACCTTGGTTAAAAAACAGTTGGGTCTAGAAATGAACAAAAAGGCTTTCCGCTTTTCGTTGGACCCCAACGATAAACAGGTAATGACCGCAAAAGGGATCATTGACCTGAAACTGATCTGGAACCAACGAGAACTGGATCACCCGTTCCTCGTGGTCCCGAACTTACCACATGCAACCTACATAGGCTCCGACATTTTGGTAAGGTTAGGTGTCCGAGTGGACATCAACAACAATGTACTGTGGTCACTAGACACAGCCACAAAGGAGTCTCCTGTGCTAACCACAGAGAACCTTATGGCTGGACAGACCATACCAGAGGTCTGCCAGATTGCTAACAGCCATAACACTGCGGTACCACCTCAGGTTATGAACAAGCCAGTGATGTGTCACATCATGAAAGGACAAGCTATTAGCACAAAACAGGCATACTTTCAACCATCTCCTATGTTTTTCAAATTGGGACTGTCCATAGAGGCCACATGCCACGTGACCCTCGACTGCAGAACCACGACTGTTGCTGTGTGCAACACAAGCACAGAAGAGGTACTGATCCCAAAAAACACACAGTTAGGATGGTTGATCTCTACTGATTTTCATGATTTTGAGCTAAGCATTCCATTTCTGGGAGGACTCCCAGAAAACTTGATCCCAAATCAACACACGGGGCAAGTCTTGTTCACGAAACCAACACAGGCCATAGCTCTTTTCTCCCCCACTGAGTCCGACCAGGACACTGTCCGCAGGTTCGGTTTCAACAAAGGAGACAGTCTATGCCCCCAAACTTACAGTGCACTACCTGTTGACAGGTTTTACGACACTGAAGGGGACTCACTGGAGCTCCCCAAAGAACAAGAACCCCTCTCAGTTGCTTCACAGATTGACCAGGTGGTCGCCCAAGCCGACGCCCTGAAAACTGATGAAGAAAGGGACAAACTTCGCAAAGTTCTTCTAAAATATGAGAAATCATTCTCAACTGACTCGATGGATTGTGGGTTGACCACGCTCCACACAGTGAGCATCCCAACCCCGCCTAATGCTCCCCCTGCATTTGTCAGACAGTACAAGATTCCTCTGGCAGCACATCAACCTATCAGAGAAATCATTAATGACCTGTTAGAAAAAGGTATCATCCGATACTGTAACAGCACTTACTCTGCGCCTTTATGGCCGGTGTTAAAACCAAATGGTAAGTGGAGACTCACTATAGACTACAGAAAGCTAAACAAACAAGTTCCCTTATCCAGATGGCCTATGACGCAACTCCAACAGGAACTGCCCAAGGTCACCAATGGTAAGTACTTCTCGACCCTCGACGTCGCCTCTGGTTTTTGGACCATCCCTGTGCGCGCCGAGGATCAGTACAAACTAGCTTTCACTTTTGGCGGCCGTCAATACACCTTTAACAGGTGTCCCTTTGGCTACGCTAACTCACCTGCAGAGTTCAACATCTTCTTGAACAAAGCATGTCCAGACGCCCATGAGCGTGGGACACTGATCTACGTGGACGATGTCCTTCTGAGGCAGCCAACACTGGACTCACATTTGGCTGAGATCGACCACGTTCTGAATCAACTAACAACTGCTGGTGCTAAGATATCACTGTCAAAATGCCAATGGTGCAGAACCAAAGTGGACTACGTTGGCCTACTCGTAGGTCCAGACGGAGTACAACCACAGCTGACTCGCACCCAAGGCCTCGACAATCTCAAAGTCCCCACCAATCTCAAAGAACTACAAAGTTTTCTGGGCGTGTGTAACTACTCGAACCAATTCATCGAAAACTATGCGGACCTTGCGAAACCACTGACTGAACTCCTTAAAAAAGACGTACCATTTGTTTGGACTGACAAACAGCAACAGGCAATGGACGCTCTTATAAACAGGATCAAGTCAGCCCCTTGTTTAGTCTACCCAGACTACAACAAAGAGTTTTACTTGGAAGTGGGCTTCTCAGCTCATTGCATAAGTGCAGGTCTGTACCAGATACACGACAGAGACAAACGTGTAGTAGCCTACGCCAGCAAAACGATGGCAGGCCCCGAGTTGAGATTCTCAGACTGTGAGAAAGCTTTACTGACCACAGTGTGGGCAGTTAAACATTTCTCCAGCTACATTGGTGGACAGAAAATCATTGTGGAAACACAACACCAGCCAGTGACTTTTCTTAACAGTGAACGCATCAGAGATGGTGTGGTGACAAACTCACGTGTTGCAACGTGGCTCATGGCGCTTCAAAGTTTTAACCTAGACATACGTTATGGTCAAAACAAGAAGTCTCATCTGGGGACGGACTTGGCAATCTGCCAGAAGTGTACACAAGATGTACCAGCCACCCAGCCGCCGGTTGAGGTAAAACCCCCAGTAACTGAAGACCCAAATCACCACTTCTTTGATGACAATATCTGCAAAGATATGACAACATTGTACGTGGATGGATCTTCATTCCTCCGCGACAAAATCTGCAGAGCAGGTGTTGGAGGAGTCCTCCTCCAAGACCAAGAGCAGATAACTTTCAGCTACAAATTAGGATCTCAGACTTCTCAGTACGCTGAGATTGCAGGAATCCTAATAGCTCTCCAGATGGTAGTAGAACGCTCCATCAAGACGCTAGTCATCTGCACTGACTCTAACTATGCTCGTTTGAGTTTCGCTTGTCACCTCGCTGTGTGGAAACAGAACGGTTTCCTAACAAGCGACAGAAAAGTGGTCAAACACAAAGAGCTTTTCATAGCGTGTGATCACTTGGTGACATCTCACGACTTACAGATCTACTGGAAGAAAGTTCCAGGACATTCTAGAGTCCCAGGCGATGACAAGTACTACAATGACATTGCAGATTCCTTAGCCAAAGAAGGAGCCGACGAAGGTCCTCTATGGTCCTTCGACCCCTCCTGGTTAATCAAGACTCTGTCAATACAACCTACAGTCAGGGTAATGGCAGTCACACGTGCACAGGCCGCAGCCAGACCTGCTGACAACGCAGTCTCTGTACGACCCGCACTGACTGACCCAGACATCATCCAACTACAGAAGTCGGATCCTGCTATCAACTCCATGATACTGTACCTGACTGATCCAGAGAAAAACACTCCGTCTAAAGACGAACTGGATTCCGATCCAGACCTTAAAGTCCTTTATCAGCTGCGCAAACAGCTAAAACTAATCAAAGGCATCCTAACTTTCGCTCATGGACCAACGTCCTCACCTGTGTTCGTGGTTCCCCATGAACAAAGGGGGGTGATGTTAGTTCATGCCCATGATCTCCCGTCCGCAGGACACAAAGGAGATAAAGCCACGCTGACGGCATTAAAACAAATTGCCTATTGGCCTGGAATGAAAAAGGATGTCAAGGACTACATTGAAGGGTGCGTGGTCTGTGGCCAGTTTCAGCCAACCAGACCACTTCACAGAGCACCACTGCAAAGCAGAGGCATTGCATTCCCATGGTCTGACCTCCAGATCGACTGGGTTGGACCACTCACTAAGAGCTCTAGAGGAAATAAATATTTTCTCACGGTAACCTGTGCATTCACCAAATGGGTAGAATGCCTACCAGCTCCTAACGACACAGCACAAACCACTGCTATGTTGTTAATGAATCATATATTCTCAAGGTTTGGACTTCCCCTTAGGGTGAACTCAGACCAAGGTACACACTTCACAGGTGAAGTGATGAAAGAACTGTGGAAGACGCTAGGCGTCAAGGCCAACTTTCATGTCGGCTACCACCCACAGGCTTCAGGCCAAGTAGAGAGAGCAAACAGAACTGTGGTGAGTATTTTGAAGAAATACGTGGCTGCAAACCACAAGGACTGGGACGTGAAACTCCCTCTGGTCCTCATGGCCATAAGAGCCACTCCACACACATCAACTGGCATCTCTCCCTTCGAGATGATGACCGGTCGACAAATGACTCTCCCTCTACACCTGTTGTACCAACCAGGCGACGCCGCCATGGCGACAGCCTACACTACACAACAATACATGAAAGATTTGAATGTACACCTCAGAAACACTTTTGCTTTCGCCCAGAAAAACCTGGAAAAATCCGCTGAAGGACGCAAGGCGTACTACGACCAAAAGGCCTCTCACAATGAACTCCAAGTGGGAGACAGAGTCTGGTACTATACGTTCGCCCCAGCAACCGGGAAAGGAGGGTCCGAGACCGGAACTCTCGCCCGCAAACTAATGCCCAGGTGGACTGGACCTCATCTGATAACAGACAAAGTGTCCTCAGTCGTCTACGAAATCAAAATCAGCAAAGGCCGCAAAGAGCCAATTGCTAAATGGGTACATCGAAATCAGATCAAACCTTACAAGGCGTTCAATGAATCCACAAAAGACAAAGATCTCACAAACACACCGACTTCATGGGATAATAAGGTCGTCCAAACACAAGTTAGTAAATAAACTAATCAGGTTTAAACTACCATATTTCCCACCCTATAAGTCGCATTGTCCAATTTGAACTTAGAAACGCTAAGCCTAAAACCCACAACAAAAAACTAACCTTAACAACCGTTTAAATCCACGAGATTTAATTTGACCTCGGTCGTTTTTCTTGTGTGTTGCACTTTGGAATCTGACGACAAGAGTGTGTCGAAGCAGTGAAACGTTGTTTCCTTGTTGTTTAGTCATTACTGTTGTCATTAGTTGAGATATTGTTTTGGTTCTGAACACTCCCAGCCAAAAAGGTTTTGTATTAACATTGGTTAATGAATGATATGGATTTAACTATGCCAACATACAGTTCGTTTTGTTAAATCTCAATCGTCGAAGAGTCAATGTAGTTTAAAGCTACTCAAGGTACCATAAACTACACTGGTCTCACAATTTCTAAATTGAACCGATTCGATCGTTTCTATTCTAGATTATCTATTCATTTTGATGAGTCTCGCCATAGACTTCAAAATTTATTAGGAATACCAAATCCTGCGTCGTTCGTCTAAAAGACAACAGACATTTAGATCAAACTATATTTCATTTTTTATTTTAGTTTAACCTAAACTAAGTAATGAATGGAGGAATAGTTTGGAATTAGAGGCCTTCGTTACAGAAGCCCTCCAAAATTTTATAGGTACAGATCCCTATATCTAATTTTACAGAATTGATCCACCCCTTAATTGGTAATTGTAGCTGATCTAAACCATGATAGCTTACATACCAGGTGCATATAGGTAGGGCCTAATGTAAAATCCCAATCATAAGCCCACCTAAAAAACCACATAATTGCATGACACATAGAACCAGAGTGGCACTGACTGGAAACCAACCAGCCAACAACCTTCGATGTGGGGACCTGCAGCTCCAACGCTTGGTCTTCAACCTCCATCCAAGGGTCGCCTCCTCTGCGTCAATCGAGGGATCCCCTCTACATGCTGATTATGAAAACAATTGTTGCTGATGAAATCGCCAACTCTAATCGATATGGAATTATCGTTGTGGAATTACCGCTGTGGATTATAAGACTTTGTTTTCCAAAGGATCACAGACTTTGTTTTCCAAGAGTTAACAGACTCAGTTTTCCAAGGGATTAAAAGCTTTTCGCAATGGGATTACCTCCGAACCGAATGGAATTTCCAAAAAATTTATGGGATTATAATTTTTGATTTTTCTCTTCCACTTGCTGGATTACTTCAAGATCAGAGACAGTTCAAGGTTTCCTTTCGTGTTGGACCTCATCCCCAAGGACTGGCGATGACTTCCAAAAGGGGGGAGATGTAATGGACATGGCCGTGTCCACTTTGATACACCTGTGTGCTTTTGAACTGTTCCAGAGATGACCTTTGCTGACCTCTCAGTAAAGCAAGACATTTACCACAAAATCATTCCATTAGTTGTAATCTGAGAATATAGTCACCAAAAGAGACTATTTCTATCTTTGATTTTATTCTAATGTAATCAAAAGAATAACTTTTGTCATTTTCATGATATATGTTATATGCTGTTATTCTTTAAATGTGAAACATCAATGTGTCATTTCTGTAAGTGAAAAGGTGTCAAAGTTCAGCTAAAATGTCAAACTGACTTACACTGAAATTGTTTTTGTCGAGTTTCAGCTAAAACTCTCATCTAGCGTCTGAAAGTCTCTCACTCAGATACTTTTCCTAAACAATTTCCTTCTCTGCGCTGAATTTCACCTTGAATAGTGATAACAAGTGGACCAATGAAAAAGAGACAAGCCTCACTCCTCTCTTTGTTCCTTTTTAAGTTCTAAGCTGTTGCTGGAACGGCAGAGTTTCTGGGAGCTTCAAAGACATGAAGACGTCCCAAAGAGCTGAATGAATGCCTGTCACCCGCCAAGGACAGTCATTCGGCTAAGGACTAAATAACAGGCTGTTATGAGTCCACTTCGAACGAGCGCAAGCTCAAAACTTTGTTTATTCCTTCCTGGAATAAGTTTATCTTGAAGTCAGAGGCCAGGAGCTGACATATTCTCTGATGACCAAGCGGAAACCAGGAGACGTTGAAACGTAAACTAGAACCAGTTTTGGACGTGCTGGGACTAAAGGACTCTGCGCATCTGAAGGCTGGTGTCATTTCTTTATCAGACTCGTCGAAAGGTAAAGAGCTGTTTACAAACGTACCTGGATTTTAGCAGAAGTCGGATGGAAGTGTCACTTTTGGTATCATGCTCAAGATAATTTCCTTTAAACCATCTCCCATCTTCCTCCTATCTTTTTCTCTCAATCTAAGCTGGAAACTATTTTAAGCTAAAGAGCCCACAGACTAAATATGTTTAACATCCAATATTGAAGTCTGTTGTGTTAAATTTAAGTGTGCTGACGTATTAAATTGAAAGAAAGTGAAATCATGTCAATCAAGTGTAATGGTGTTAATTTAGTTGATTTATTTTAAATAAATGGTAGTGTCGCCTGGCATACCAACTAAGTTAACGTCTTTGTCACTTAATGGCTTTGTTTATTTATCCATCATAAAGATCACAGAAATATTGGGTAAACTGAAAAAGAAAAGAATCCGTGAAATTACTATTCAATCTGAATAAGTAAATTAATTAAGGATAAAGAGGTCAGCTTAATACTGACCCCTGTTAAAATCCTTTAGTTACATCTGGGTGGCACTATATGTGTTTAAAGACACAATATAGGGTCTCCCTCATGTTCTCTTCACATCCATCCATCCATCAAACATCCTACCTTCCTGAACCCAGACAGATGGATTCTTTACTGACTGAGGTCCACGCTTTATACATCCATCTATCCATCAAACATCCATCCATCAAACATCCATCCATCCATCCATCCATCAAACATCCATCTATCCATCCATCAAACATTCTACCTTACTGAACCCAGAAAGATAGATTCTTTACTGACTGAGGTCCATGCTTTATCCATCCATCCATCAAACATCCACACATCCATCCATCCATCCATCCATCCATGCATCCATTCCATCAAACATCATCCATCCATCATCAAACATCCTGCCTTCCTGAACCCAGACATATTGATTCTTTACTGACTGAGGTCCACGCTTTATCCATCCATCCATCAAACATACATCCATCCATCCATCAAACATCCATCCATCAAACATCCATCCATCATCCATCCATCCATCTATCCATCTATCCATCAAACATCCTACCTTCCTGAACCCAGACAGATGGATTCTTTACTGACTGAGGTCCACGCTTTATCCATCCATCCATCAAACATCCATCCATCAAACATCCTGCCTTGCTGAACTTAGACAGATGGATTCTTTACTGACTGAGGTCCACGCTTTATCCATCCATTTATCCATCCATCCATATGTAGTGGACCTACCCAGGGTCAAATTAAGGTTTTTGAACTGTCCAGTGATGACCTTTACTGACCTCTCAGTAAAGCAAGACATTTACTACAAAATTATTCATTTAGCTATAATCTGATAACATAGTCACCAATAAGAGACTATTTCTATCTTTGATTTTAGGCTGATGTGATCAAAAGAATAACTTTTGTCATTTTCATGATGTGTGCTTTTAAGCTGTGTTATTCTGTGAGAGTTAAACTGTGTTTCACTGCTGTGTCAAAGGTGCAATCTCGGGTCACAGAGACTTCTTTTAATTTTGTTAATTCAAATGTTATCAAATGAATAATTTTATTTGTAAGAGCATCAGTACATTTTAATGTCAGATAAATCAAATACTCTGCTTAATTCAAAATGTTGTACATGGAGGATTTCTCCTCTCCTCTCGAACTTGCATGTGAAGATAAAAGGAACACTTTATCTCATTCATTTTAGCTTGAGCTCAGGACAATCTAGACACCCAAAGACTTTTGTTTTTGTCCTATTTAATAATCAAGCTATTATCATTAATAGGTCCCATATGTGATGCTTAATGACGTTGTTTTAATCAAACCAACAGTATTTTGTTAAAGTGTTAAAGCAAAGGAATCAGTTTTATGATAAAATGCTGACATCTGAAACTAACACTTTATCTTTCTGACAAACTAATCTTTTGACCCCCTTTCAACATGTTGATGTCATCCTCACATCAACTTATGATGCCATTCGGCCAATCAGAAAGAACACATTTTCTGGGTCACGTCTCAGTTAAAACCTTCACATCTTACTTTCTCTGGAAGTCTGCTGGAGTAAGCCTCAAACCATGGTCTTCTCCAAAGAACTGATGATCGTCTAGTCACACGCTAAGGACACGTCATTCAGTTAAAAGATTTATAACATGCCTGTTATAAATCTATTTCAAGCCGTGAAAAGCTCTCTTTTATTGACATTCCTTTAAGGAACGTCTTATCTTGGAAACACCACCAGGAGCTGCCGTTACTTTCGGTTCGAGTCAAGGCGCACGTCTGGAGACGCTGAGAATGGTAAACGAACTGACCAAACTGGACCGAGGGAGACTGACCATCTTCACGAGGTAACAAGTCGTCAAATGCTTTGCCAAGGGTACCAACGTGT
>JBBPBX010034664.1:15459-32496 GCA_038048925.1 Garcialebias charrua
CATTTAATATTTACAACAAATACAAAAAAGACCAACAAAACATTGGGAGTGTACATTATGCTGGACTACCATTCATAATACTTCAGATAAGTCACAGGAAAACCAAAACTATTGGTTATTATTTTTAAGCTGCAAAAGTAAAAGAAACATGCGGCACGTCAAACACGAAACTTGAAACAGTGGGGCTGTCGACCACCCTGCACCTGCAACAGTGCATGCAACACCGCCCCCTATGGTCACGATATACGCTGCAGAATTTGGTGTAACACCGGTTCGCAACACGCTCCAAACAGGAAGTTGATTAATTTTCTGTTGTGTAACTGCGACGTGATGACGCCACTACGAATACTCGATGTGAAATAAAAAAACTCGATAGGTGTCCTAGGAATCGATGTGTCGATTAAAAAACTCGATAGGTGTCCTAGGAATCGATGTGTCGATCACTCGAGTAGTCTGTTAAAGCCCTAGCCACGACAAGCTCAATCCCAAGCAACACACTCACATAGTGGGACAACCAGTTTGCTGGTGATAAGATGTTGCCCTCACCCCGGTCAACTCCTCTGAGGCAGCCATAGCCAAAGTGGTTCAAAACATCAAAGGTCCTACTCAATAATCCTGGTAAAAAATCCTGACAAAGTCCTTTGGATGAAGGACAAAACGTAAAAAAAAAAAAAAAACATTCCGGATGACCTGACTTAAGAAGGAAGTGATGACTTTGTGCTAGGACACAGAGGCTTGGCTGAGCTTGTCTAAGGTCTTTGTCAGTGAGATTTTCATGAGGTGAAGATCAATGCTAACTTCATCTGGCATCTCTGTCAAAAAGAACCTGATGGAGAATCTTCATGCTCCCACTTTAAAAGGAAGAGAGAAAGAGAAGCTCCAGGCTGAGGGTAAAATAACTGCAGATGTTGGCAATATGAATCTTGTTACTGGAAGAAAAGAAAAAAAAGGCTGAGAACAAACAAGTTATAACCTCAATATTTTCCTTGTTATTAAAGGTGCTATGTGTAACTTTCTGTAGAGCACAGAACTTAGAAAAAATTTCAACAGGCAAAGCATTCTGATCCCTCCCCCTCAGAGCCATATATGGCTCTGCCCCCCTTGCTCTGCTGAAATTCAAATTCAAGCTCTGTTTTTATTGGCTGATTCAAATTCAAGCTCTGTTTTTATTGGCTGATTCAAATTCAAGCTCTGTTTTTATTGGCTGGTTACAAACTCTGTTTTTATTGGCTGGTTAACGGCGGGTCACTCTGTGTTTTTAGTGTTTTTATAAATGCTGATAGAGAAGCAAGGGGACTATAGTTTTTTTCAGAGATTACTTTGTCTAACATCAGTCTGTCAGTAGATAGTGACAGAGTGAAGAAATATGTTAAAAATATATTGTTAGAAAAGTTACAGACTGCACTACAAAGTTACATAGTGCAGCTTTAAAGTCATAGCACTAATTGAATTCATATCACCCGTCGCCTTTCACGTCAGAGTTTAAGATCCCCTAATGTTGAGAAATGACCGTCTTTTAGCTGTTTGGTCAAACTTGGAAACTTGTTCATGATCTGCAATATTGCAAAATGACACATTCAAAATATGCTGTGAATGACTCTCCGCTCCGTGAGACGACACGTGCGCTGCAGTATATTATCACTGACTGGAGCGCTGCCTTGACTCGCCTTTTTTTTGTTCATGTTGTTTTTGTTTTGACTTTTTTGGACCTGTACTGCACACCCACACTACGGGTATGACCGCGGCGAACTCTGTGTTGCTGCCTTGCCAACCTGCCATCGTGGTTCAGTTCCTGGCCCCCTTCCCTCCTCAGGCGCAGGCTCTGGTCCTGGCCCGTCATAGCCGCCATCTCCATGATCCTCCCATCTGCCTGCATGGACCGAACTCTACGTAATGGTTCGGTTCCGTGGGGAAACTTTAGATGTTCTGTGTCTGCTGGACACTTAATACCATCATGCTGGTAATGGGACTGCACTGCTAACAAGACCACACCGTTAACAGTACCACACTGCTAACAGTACCATGGGGCTATCGGGACCATGTTGCTAAGAGAACTGTGCTGCTGTAGATGTATTTCTGCTTTGTTTTGTACTTTTGTTGCATGCGTTGGTATTTCTTGTACGGTAGTTTTTTTTTTTTTGGGCGAGTCACGACGGTTCTTCTTGTCCTGAGCATTTCATTGCATTGTTGACCTTATGGTGACCTGCATATGACAATAAACCTAAACCTAACCACATCCAATGTTATCACAACATCTGTAAAGTTGACTGAGTTGAATTCATTTTTAAGGTCGCTTAGCTGTGGCAGCCATATTGAATCAGGTTGAGTCTGAAGTTAATCAGTTGTAAATGTGCATCCAGTTAATGTTTTCTGACTTTCATTAAAATTTGTTCAGTTATGATTTTTTTTGGGTAACAGACACAGATACACAAGCAAAAACATTGTTGTCCACCTTTGCCTCTTGGCAGTGGGCGATAATGTTCAAGTAGCAAATGTTGAGGCTCAGCCAGACTTGTCAAACTCTCAAAGTAATCACTGGAAGTACACAATTAACTGAAACTTTTAGAGCCATCTTGATCTAAGATGGCTACCACGGCTAATCAACCTCAGCAAGCAAAAATGGCTATAACTCTATCTTCCTTATGGATTATCTAAAAATTAGTGTAATGGTAAGTGAGAGTCATCCCTAACACATACCGGTACTCTGAGTGCTAACTGATGGCACAACATCTTTGTTTTAAACTCATAAACTGTATTATGGCAATTTTATTTCTAAAGGCCCCCTCATAGCTCTGCGTACGGCCGTACGCCACTCTACGCTGTTCGTACACAGAGGCACAAGCGTAGCCCCGCAGGGCATGTACGCGCCAAGCTCAAATTTTACGACCGTGAATGCAAACGTGTTGTCTCACAATAAACTGCCCGGCGCCGGACTGTTTTGTATGTGACACAAATGTATTAAATTCCCCTTCTTCATCCCTGATCTGGCCTTTTCTTTTGTTTTTTTGCCAAAAGGCAGTGATCGCTTCCTCCTCCGTTGACTCCATGACTGAAATGATGAGAAATGAATGAATTTGTCACGAGCGAATTAAACTCGGGTCCAGCGTGGCTGCCGAGGTTCTGCAGATTTCCTGGTGTTCTGGTGTGCTGGACCAGCGCTCCCAATTTTTATTTTTATTTTTTAGAACTTTTTATTAACATATAAACACAGAACACCGCTGCAGCTGAAGCTGCCGGCTCTCGCCTTTTTTTCCCCACCCGACCTGTCAATCAATTCAGTAGGCGTGTCAGCAAATGACCAGCGACCTCAATTTGTCCTGTAGGTAAACGCTTTCCGCTGCAGCTGCTCAAATGACGTGAAGAATTTGGAGCGAAAATGCGAGAATGACCGCTGAGCTGTGCGGGTGAACTGTCTCCGTACAGTACACGCGTACGGCCGTACACAGAGCTATGGGGGAGCCTTAAGTTGCTGACAACATTCTCATTCTCTGTGCACTAATCCGGTAGTTTTAGTGTGTCCCTGATGGTTAATACCACCTTGTTTTTGTGTTTGTACGGCATATTTTTTCTGTATTGCACATTTTGTGTGTTCCAAAAGGGACTTTGCAAGAGAAAATGCACTAAATGGCTGAAACTGTAAAAGTGGAAATTGAGGTTTAAAGGTTTTCAACCACATCACAGGGAGTTTGTGCCATGGTGGCCTTCAGACAAAAACCACATATTGACCATCTCTGGATCAGGCCTGGATTTCCACCTCTGATCAATGTCCAGTCAGCAAAAACCGCCAGTTTAAATGTTGCAAAGGGTGGGGTTGGATTCAGCCCTTGATTTCCAGTGATCGCCTCGAGTAATGAATATGGCAGGAATTTGAATCACACAAAAGGACTATCAGCAGATTCAGCTGCGAAATGAAATTCAGTGCGAGTGTGTGTGCATGAAGCATGCTTGCATTTTTGCGTTATTGCAGGTGCAGTCAATTTAAAATCAATTTTAAAACTCAGCTCTTACGTGTTTTATTATTTTCCATATCTTTCCCGTGACTGCTCATATTCAGCAGTTAATGCAAATCACTGTGTCATTGCTGCCACATATATTCACAGCATCATACAAGGGGCATGACAGAGTGCATTTTTATCAGGCTCCTATTTACAATCTTTGATGAAGTGTGTTGCTTTAGTGTCCGCAACCAGGCTGTTTCAGTGCCTCAAACAGCCTGCTGAGTAAATAAAGTAGAAATGCTGAAACCTGCCGTGCAGATTAATAACAAACGCTGCTTTCTGCCATCTCCCGTTTGCCTTTAGTGTTTTTCCCTTTATTTCCAATCAGAATTGTATTGTCTTTTCTGGTTTTGTTTCCTTTCAGTGTGTCTTTCTCGTCTTCAGACGCACATATACAAACACACAGGCAATGGCATTATCTGAAAGCCTCAGGGTATGACCACAAAGGGGGTAGGAAGACAAAAGTGTAATGTTAGCCTTACTTAGCACTTATCAGCATTCTGCAGAAACACCGACACGAGGGGAAAAATAAGTACATGTATTAGATTCCCAGCACAACGGGTACACTTGCCAGGTATCAGAATCAGCTGTGCCTATTGTTTAAAAGAGTTAGCTGTAGCTGTAAGGAGCCGATGAGCCTGCTAGGCTCCTGGCTTAAGCTAATGATTTAAGTCTGTGTCGAGCTTTTGTTCTCTTTAATCGGAACAGTGCTTACATCTGTTGTAAATCATGAATCAAGAGGACAAACGGTTGATTTCAAGCTCTCTGTTAGTACGTACCAATAAACACCAGGTACATTTAATATGAGTTTTGTAATAAATTATCATATGCTGAGAAGTTGTAGTAGCTGTTTTGGTCAAACCTTGTAAATTACATTGTGATATTTGAAGCTATTACCACACCAAGTTTTAGTGCAGTATTTTATTTTTATTTTTTATTGTCAGTTATCACCATGTTTGTGCTTGCTAAGCTTGCTTAGCTGTGGTGGATATCGTAAATGGAGTAGACTATGGTAATCAGTTGTAGACATACACCAGGTACATTCTTCCTAAAGCTTTTACTGAACTCACCACTAGTTCAAGAGGCATTTTGCTAATGTTCCAAACTAACACACAGACATAAACAGTATTCTCTTTTGCCTTCGACAGAGAGATTTAATAATGAAAATATTTTATATTTTATCTAAAAACCTAAGTCTGGTCCTCTGGACATTCAATAATTGAATGTCCAGAGGACAATATTGAATGTCCAGAGGACCAGACTTAGCTTTTTTAGATTTTTATACCTGGATTATTGAGCATGCATCAGGATATTTTATATTTTAACTATATTTCATGACCTGCCTGGTGTTGCATACCAGTCAAACAGAAATGGAAGTAAGAGATTGGAGATCGGTTGTGAATGAGCCAGCGATAGAAAAAGGGACTGAAAGGGGTCACGTTGAGAGAAGTTGAAGGGGGAAAAAACAAAACGCCAAACCAGATAAACACAACCAATGCAAGGGAAAACAAGCTGAAGTGAAAGCAATATAAAATCGAAAGGATCAAGAGGTGAAGCAATAATCTTAGAGAAAACTGCCAAGACGGACCTTTTCGTCCGTTTCTGTCGCTCGCTCCGTCTGTGCAGATTGTTTGTAATGGCCGTGCTCAGGAAAGAAAGGCACTGCACAGACTCTCAACTCGTTTTCTTCTGCTCCCATGGCACATTTTAGGGATAAAATGGATTGAAACTCAAGCACAGAGCGTTCCTGAGACACACAGCTTGTGGTTGAAGAACTTAAGAGCCTGAAAGATGAACCTTTACTTAAATTTAACATAAAGACCAGATTCTGTCTGGATTATTATATCACTTTATGTTCAATAATGGAGAACAGATTAAACATAGTCCCACTGATCAGTTTCTGCCTGTTTTCATATAGACTGGTCTTTTTTTTGTATTTATGCAGAATTTGTGTACATTTTTAATTAGCTGCATTTAATTTAGCATTTTATATTTGTGTGTGGAATGTGGTTTTTCTTTTGTTGAACAATGGTTTTACAATAAGGCATTACCACTCAAGGGGGCAAGTTGTTGTAACCCAGCAGGATCTTCTTAAGCATATTAACAAGCAGAGTTTTGTTGAATTAATGTGCTTTTAGTGGATGGCATTCAAGACTTCAAAGGATCCATGCCTCTGATATTAAATGCATTTAATCGAGAATTCCATAGTGTAGCATTAAAATTTGACTGTCCCTAAAAGCAGAACTCCCTTAGCTTTTGAACATCGGTTAATTAGGTTGTAGAGACTAAAGATCTTTTTTGACAATACTCAGTAAAGTAGGACTTGTGATGCCTGTACAGTATTTCCTAATCCTTTTGGTTCTAAAACCTCTGAATGGAAAGCAAGAGACGTTTCCAATGATTGCAGTTCAGTTACACATCACCAAAGGAAGGCAAATGTCAGACAAAATGTCTCTTTTTTAAAATATTTTTTTCCTGGAAAAATGTTTTTACTGTTATAATGGTATTTTTATTTTGTTTGTTTTCCTTCTGAATACTGGAGGAGCTGCTTAGACCATTCACTTTCTTAAATTACATGATATGAGATGTAACCCTCCCTCCATCTTGATTATTTTAGCTTTGCTTCACCAGAAAGAGACTCTGTGCTTTGAAGTATCTCCTGACATGTTCTTCATTTGTGACAATTTCCAACCTTTATTTAGGCAGGTTAATCCCATTGAGCCTCGAGGACTCATTTACAAGAGAGACCTGTTTTCAACAAAGAATGATGACAACAATAGACAATCATAAGAGAGGCATACAGATTTTTTTTAAACAAGTTAAAAGTAGACGTTGAACGAGTACATAATTTTTAAACTTGACATTAACATAATAAAACTCGAGTTGAACTCGAGTAGTTGATTACGTCATAGCATCTCCAGATGCCAAAAAAATAAAAATAAAATAAATAAATAAACCGCAAAAAAACATGAATTATTATTTACAAAAAAGACCAGCAAGACATTGGGAGCATAAATTATGCTCCTACCATTTATCACACTGCAGATAAGTCACAGGAAAACTAAAACTATTACCGTATTTATTGCTGGGTTGCAATCACGTGACCCGGAAGTGGCGCGAAATTCAGATGCGGGGCAGGAAGTGATTTTCCCCAGTTCAAAACACAGCAGAATGGATTACAGCAAGTATGCCAAAGCCCTAAATAAACTGGCGAGGACGAGTTTTGGGTTAACCATTTAGGATCAAAAGAAGCTTTAAATGGTTGTCGACTTGTTTCTGCCCGGGTGAGTAGTGAGATGTATTATTTATTTAGTAATTAGCCTATGCTAACTACGCTATCGCTAATGCTAACAACAAGTTTAGTTAGCCCCCTGTTATTTCTATGTGCGTGGATCTACTTAAAAATAATATATTTAGCTTCTGTAAAGCCAAATTCGTGCTGGAGTTGTATGTGTTAACGTTGAGTCATATGCATTTCTACACTGTAGGTCAGAGATCTACAGTAACTCCATTAAAAAGGTAAGTTAATGTACTGAAAATATTATGATTTTTTTTGTTTTGATAATACAGTATCATCAAGGTGATCGTATCTTCTTTGTAACTTCAGATACTAGCTGGTTAAACTCAAGGTGGCCATACATGGGAGCCTCACCAGATGGAGTCGTTTCATGTGACTGTCATGGAGCCAGGGTGTGTGAAATCAAGGTAAAATTTATTTCTCAAAAGGTTTGGACTACTGCACTGCAGACTTAGCTTTTTTAGATTTTTCTACCTGGATTATTGAGCATGCATTAGGGTACTGCACTGCAGACTTTGCGCACCTCACAGTATGAATGTTACAACTATAATTTTTTACTCAAATCTTTGTTGTTTGCATATTTCACAGCATGTAGCCGTAGTTTTGGGGATGGTCTTGCAGTTTGTGGGATGTTGCCTTGTTTCCAGTTAAAAAATGTGTGACCTTTCCATCACCTTTTAAAACTTAGTCCAGATTAATACATTCTTACCTGTGGAACACACCTGGTTGACAGAGACATAAATATAGTCTCATTTTCTAACATTGGTGTTGGATAGTGAAATGAGTGAAACACAATCTTTAAAAACGTATCATATTGAAATGTTTTGGAGACTACCGTATTTATTTTTTATGTCTAAGTTTCATTGTCTTGTCCTTCAGTGCCCACAGAGCAAACAGCATGAAGTCGGTCTGAGGATGTGTGCTGGACAGCCTGGTTTTTGTCTCGTCGTCTCGTCAAGGTTGGAGATTCTGTACAACTGGATAGGAACCATCCTTATTACCATCAGCTCCAGGATCAGATTCACATTGTGGATGTACAATATTGTGATTTTGTAGTATGGAGTGAAAATGATATTTATGTGGAAAGAATTCTGCCAGATGACCAGCTGTGGGAAACAGCAGTTCCCAAAATTCAGCACTATTTTACACATTGCATCCTACCTGAAATCCTGGGACAGAAATCCACACGTGACTAACCAATCTAAGAATCAAGAATGTTATTTGGAGTAGTTGATGAAAGGAGTTTGAAAAGTTTATACAAATTTAAACAGTTGCTCTTTTTTTCCCCAAAAACATTTGTCACTACCATAACATGTTTCAGCTACACCTGTAGCAAGCACTCTGCAGAAGGGTCATGTGATGTTGTTACATGTCATGACAGCTGTTTTTTATTTACAATAATCTTAATTGAAAAGTTAAGTATGTTAAATCAAATGATATATTTAAATCAATATGAGATTAGCTTGTGAATTTCAAAGGTGTTCTAATATGTTAAATAACAGCACATACAAATGTCATATGTCACAAATGTTGCAAAATGAGTCTACTTCAGAAAAATGTTTTTATTTCAATAGCAAAACTCATGTCATTTTAACTGACCAATATTCACAAAGATTGGTTATGGAGTTCATTGAATAAATTAAAAATATTCAACCTTATTGGGTAAATTTTTTTTTTGTCTTCATGAACAATTAACATGTACAAATATGGTCTGTAACAGTATTAGTGATTTAATTTACTTTTGATTTACTTTAAATGATAAATACATGTATAATCATTTAAACTTAAAATATTTATATAAATATAGTTGATTGAATTACTTGTCGCTCAGGCCACTATTAAGAATTGTAATCTTTCATGGAGAACATGAATCGTTCTAAAACAAATTCGAGACACAGTGGCTTTTGACACATTAAATCTATAGGCAAGGTCTTGAAGCTGCAGATGTAATCTGAGATGCATAAGTATCATAATAAATTGCTCAAATTTGGAGAGTGCTGACAGTGATGACATGCTGATGTATAAGGTTCACAGAGCTGAAAAATTTGCATCAAAACTAAAAAGTTGGGCAGTCCCGTATAAAACTTTGTTTTATCGTTGTTCTGGAAGGTTTCAGGAGTAAATTTAGTCACTGAGACTTTTTCCTTAAGGTCGCAGATCTCAGTTGTGTAGCCTTTCACTGCATCCTCCAGCTTTGTGAGGTCAACCATGCTTAGATCCGTCTGGCATTCTGCATCTGCAAATATTTAATTATTAAAAATTACGTTCAGAAATTCTATAAATAAATAAATAGTATTTTTATTTATTATTATTTTACCTTTGAATCGTTCGTTTTCAGGGGCTGGTAAGCTTTCTTCACAGAGCTCATCTTCCAGACTGTTGGCCTCCTCAGTGCAGAGAAGCTTCCAGGCCTTAGCTCTTTCCCTGCGCCGGAGGGATGCTTCTGTTTGTGGCCACTCGTTACTTCTTTGGTACCCCAGGTTAACAGTGGGGGCCCAGTCTTGGGAATGTACATCACCTGCTGCACTCGGACAACCTAAATATAAGACACCACTTTAAAGTAAAACACGTAAATGCCTTTCCTAGCACTAAGCTAACCGCTAACAACATTAGCATTCTAATCGGATTTTTTCTGGGAACAACCAAGTGTTGAACCACTACACAAGCTAGGGCATAACATATCTTACCTGTCTTTCTAGTTACTGTCCAATAAAATATCTGAAAATATGATTTAAACGATACGACCCTTACCTGTAACAAAGTGGTCGCTGCAGACTCTCGTCAGTTTCTGCACCTCCTGTTTTTAGCCGTAGGTTGTAATCCACGTTTGTCGTCTTTTTTCTGTAAGTTTTTTTAAATTAATCCCCTTGTAGCATACTACTTTCGGAACACGAAAATAACTTTTATCTATCTCTCGATTAGAGCGGTTGCAACAACCGTAAACGGCACAGAATTTAGGCATGTTGATGCTGAATCAGCAACAGAAGGAAACGGCTGCGTTTACTTCTTGCCCCGCATCTGCATTCTGTGACGTCACTGCTACGTCATCTGAAACCCAGCAATTATTAAAACTAATAACTATTCATCCATTCATCCATCCATCTTCTTCCGCTTATCCGGGGTCGGGTCGCGGGGGTAGCAGCCTAAGTAGGGAGGCCCAGACTTCCCTCTCCCCAGCCACTTGGAGCAGCTCCTCCGGGGGAATCCCAAGGCGTTCCCAGGCCAGCCGAGAAACATAGTCCCTCCAGCGTGTCCTGGGTCTTCCTCTGGGTCTCCTCCCGGAATAATAACTATTAGTTATTATTATTAAGCTGCAAAAGTGAAAGAAACGTGCAGCATGTAAAAAAAAAAACGAAACTTAAAAACAGTGGAGCGGTCGACCACCCTGCACCACTGCCAGCGGTGCTGCGCATTAGTTTTAGTTTTAGAAATTAATACAAAGTATGTTTATAGGTTTTTAATAGGCTTAGAGATGAATATTTTTTGCTTTTTGTTTGTGAAACAAGGTCAGTGGAAGCTGGTTCTGGTTCGGTCGATTGGACCCAGTGTTACACCATATTCTGTGACCTGCAACAGTGCATGCAACACCACCCCCTACGGTCACAATATACGGTGGTCACAGAATACGGTGTAACAGCAGTTTGTAATGACGTCACTACGAATATTTGACGTGAAATTTAAAAACTCGATAGATGTCCTAGGAATCGATGTGTAGATTACTCGAGTAGTCTGTTTAAGCACTAGTTAAAAGAAGATGTCAAAAAGTAGCAAAACAGCTAGATTATAAGGCAATTGTAGAAAACTAAAAACAGGAACATGTCTGCATTGGTTCTTGCCAGGAGTCCAACAGATACTTAAAGCCATTTAGAGAGGTCAAGGTCGAAAGCTTCAGATCTTGTTGTAAGATATTCCAGGAAGCAGGAGCGGAGTAGGAGAAGGCCCTTTTGACTAGTTCAGTTCTCACTGATGGAACATTGCAGGTAATCATGTCCTGAGAGCGCACGCTGTAGCTGCACTCACAGAGACATGTAGGAGGAGATGTATGAAGACAGCAGACCAAGAAGTGATTTAAAGATGAAAATGTACCAGTGGGAGAGTCTGTGTGAAGTTAATGATGCCCAGTTAACCAATGAATACAGGGTGCAGTGGTGGGTATGGTAGTTACAGCCAGTTATGAAACTTAATGCAATGTGATAGACAGTATCCAACATCTGCAGGGTGCTTGTAGTAGCGTTCATGTAGAAAATGTCACTGTAGTCATTGGAGGGAAGGAAAGTCAACCTCGGACTGTGTTAGGGTCCATATGTCTAAGGGCGCATTCACACCAGCCCTGTTTAGTCCACTTTAATCAAAAACTAGTTTGTTTGCCTAGAAAGTGTGGTTTGTTTGGGGAGGTGTGAATGTGCAATCGAACTCTGATGTAGACCAAAAAAAGCCAACTCTGCCTAAATACCTAGTTCTCGGTTCGGTTTTCGATGGACTCAGTGCAGTATGAATGCGAACCAGATCAGCTGACAATGTAAACAAATGTTCTGACTTTTGGTCCCCAATCGAATAGAGTCTACCAGACTATCAGGTGTGAAAACAACCTAGGAGTGATTCACAGGAGGCACAACATGTGGAGTCTAGACAACTGTAACAATTGAAAATATAGATTTTAATGAACACCACCATCCAGACAAAAAGGGAAATTGGAGCCCCGGCTAAAATAAACAAAAGAGCGAGAAGCTTTAAACCAGTTGACCGTCTAATTTTGATTTGAGCTGTTCCTTTCACCCTGTAGTCCAGGATCTAAACCTGCAACCAAAAAACTGTAAAACAAGGATTGCTGGTAACTCCCAGACCAATCCACCTCAATCTGTTTCACTCCTTTGTGTCTGTTTTAATGTGTGAGCCTTTGCCTGTCATGGCTCTGAAATGAAATCATCTTGAAATCACCCTGAAATCATCAAACACTGCTTGTTTGCTCACTTTCCATTTCCAAACAGAAGTGTATCAAGCGATGATCAGAGCGCAGTTCTGCACTCAAGAAAAAGTCAACACTTATGAGAAACTGGCTCCCCTTCAACCTTTGTCACCTAAACTCTCAATAGCATCTAGAAATCTTCTGTTGCTGTGTAATGGTTGTTATCTGAGGGGCCAGGAGGTGACAGAAGAGCTTCTTCTGAGGGACTGGCTCTCACATGAAGGGAGACAGACGAAACTTCATGTTTCAAGGTGGTGTTTGCGGTTTTATGGCATTACAGGATGGTCACCTTAAGCTTTTGTCCTTGTTATTATTATTCATGAGTGTGGCAAATTTGATCAGAAAAGATGCATTAGTTACGTTATGTACATCTCAGCTGTCATGTGGCACTTTAGGTTTTGGTGATGGGGGCTATACTTTACCTGTGAACTAAGAAATTAGGCCAAAAATATTCACTGATTAACAAACTTACTTCATATCCTCATCAACACATTTTACTGTTAAGTTAGTAAGTAGGCAACATGCCACAGAAATTCATACCATCATCATAAAGATTAGTTTCTTTAAACTGTGTTGTTGCAAATTTATCTCATTCTAATTTATTAACTCTCCTTTAGTACTGATAAGAAATTATTAACCACAGATTGTACAAAATCTGTATTTATGGACATTAACGTGGATGAAAGGGATATTGTTAAGGATTTTTGGTCAAGGTTTATGGATGTTTTTAATTGCTATGGCTGAAACTGCCCATGAACCATGTGTTTGAGTTAGCAGAGAGTTATTTTCTCTCTCAGAGAGAGCTGAATAAGGAGCTTGCAGTCAAGACACCAGTCTGTCTGTGACCTGTGAGAACTGATAAGTAGGGATGCACAATATTGGATTTTTGGCTGATATCTGATTTGCTGATGTGTTGAAACTTATTTGGCCGATAACCGATACCGATATTTTATATACTTTCCTTTGTCAGAACATAGCTCTCTTATTTAAGCTCATTTGCTACAAAAATTGTAAGAGCTGGTGACATATATTCAGTAACAGCCATTTGATATGCATATCACTTTAACTTATATTAAATGAAAAGTGTTAGATGTTATTTATTAACATTGGTCACCTGTGATGCTGTCTCACTTGTGGAGGCTTGTTCCAGATTCCAGCTGCAGTGTGGATCCTCTGCACTCCTGTGCATGAAGGACAGCCTATTTAAGTGCAAAGTTTTTGTCTCTCCATTGTGCCGTAAGACTAATCATCCTAACAAGGCTAACGTGACGTCCAAATGTCTGTGGTAAAACTCACCCAAGTGCTATCGGCTATTAGCTTCTCAATGATGTCGGAAATGACGACTTGTAACTCGGGTCAGGCTGCGTCGGAAAAATATCTCTGACTGGGGACGATGTAGCGAGGCTCAAAAAAAATCTTCAAAATCCGACATCCTCAATGAAGGTAAACACTTCCACACCACACATTTTGAATTTTCCTCTCCGCCGTGAGATCATGTAGGTGCATGTGACATCATCTTGTTGCGCTGCCGCTGCAGGCAAAAACGGCACCTTTCATATCGGTGAGTTGCTTTGATGGTATGTCCAATATTGAACTTTAACGCTAATATCGGCAGATACCGATGCCATACTGATAATATTGTGCATCCGTACTGATAAGCATATAAAAATAAGTCTCGCACACTGCCCTGACAGATTATCGTGACTGGGCTCTATGCATGTAAACTTCTGTGCACCTGTGTACTGTAATCTGTTGTGAAAATCTGCCCTTGAAGTAAAACTGGTTAAAAATCTTCTCCTGTCGTCGGTGTGGCTTCTTTGTGTAAGAGATAAATAGAGGACTTTTTTATCCAACAGTTATTGTGTAGGCAGTGATGCATTGCAAGAGAAAGTCTGGTTGTTTTATTAAAGGTTCAGTCTGCAGTTTCTGTAGAACTGCAGCACTTAGAAAAAATTTCAACAGGCAAAGCATTCTGATCCCTCCCCCTCAGAGCCATATATGGCTCTGCCCCCTTGTGGTCTGTTCAAATTCAAATTCAAGCTCTGTTTTTATTGGCTGATTCAAATTCAAGCTCTGTTTTTATTGGCTGGTTACAAACTCTGTTTTTACTGGCTGGAAAACGGCGGGTCACTTTTTCTTTTTAGAAATGCTTATTTACCACCTGGAGAAGCAAGGGGACAATATATATATATATTTTTTTTCAGAGATTACCTGGCTAACATCAGTCTGTCAGGAGATAGTGACAGAGT
This sequence comes from Garcialebias charrua, assembly GCA_038048925.1. NCBI lineage: Eukaryota > Metazoa > Chordata > Actinopteri > Cyprinodontiformes > Rivulidae > Garcialebias > Garcialebias charrua. The sequence goes on from JBBPBX010034664.1 coordinate 29,971, forward strand.
GAAGAAATATGTTTATAAAAAATGTTACATACTGCAGCTTTAATAGGCAGGAAATAGCTGAGCAGGAAAAGCAGGAGGCGGGGAGAAAGTCATGCAAGTTGAGGGAAGTTCTCGAAAAACAAAGAGAGGGAAAAGCTGATCCTACATTTTTTCTGCCAGAGGTCTCATTGGCTTCAGGTGATGACACAGCACCTTGTGTACTGCAGTGATTTATTATTTACTGCTGAAATCCTCCTCATATTAAAAATATGCCTTATGAAACAGATGTGACAGAGTTATAAAACATCTAGGTTGTACAGGTATCAAGAACATGCTGATGCATACTTACCGTAATGTTTATTTATGAGATGATGTGCTTTTTTTTTTTTTTTACATGCAGCTGAAACAACTAAAAATATTGCATCTAAGTATGGGATACTGCGGCCAGCAGACTCTTAACTATTCTATAGTAATTGTTTCTTAAAAACATCACCATCAACAACAACAAAACAATAGAACCAGTGTAAATGTGTGTTTAGGATGTATAAAGTAAATTGCTGAACTAATTAAAACAATAAAAAAAGCTGAATTAGTCTTTAAAGGTACTATCTGCGATTTCTGCAAAGCCCTGAAACTTAGAAAAATTTTGAACAGAGACCGTTCTCCCTCCTCCCCCTTGCACTCTGGGTGACCTGCAACTCCGCCTCCTTAGCTCCTCCCCCACAGCTTGGCTGTCTCGTGAACGCGCATGCATCTAAACACAGTTGTAATGGCGTCGGCGCAGTCAAAACACCGGTAAGGATAGACTACTCTCAAATCTTTGCGTATTTGTAATAAAGTATCGTAAATTATGTATAACCCTTTCAATAAGTTATGTGTAGCTCTTACTTTGTGTTACATTTTATCTGTGTTATGCAGTTTTGAAACATTGTCGATGATGGGCTTCCGATGAGGATTTTACACCCAGAGGTGTACTTCTACGTCCGAAGAAGAGGAACCCAGGAACACAGGATGTTCTCATAGTCACCATGTTTTCATGCAAACATTAAAATGATGATTGGATGAACAGTACTGTTGCTTTGTCTTATTCTTCATGAACATGCAGTGAAATAATTTTCTATTTGAAAGAACACAGCGACAAAATCTTTTTTATTTATTTATTTAGACAATAAATACACAAAAAACCTAAATAAATATGTGACAAGGATCATCAAACCGTTACATAACGCAGACTTAAATAACCATAAATAAAGCACTGAGCATCCACCCTGATGTTAAATACTCTGTTGTGTACTTAGTTTGATTTAAATAACTTTTTAATAAAACTGGACAGAAATTAAACAAAACTTAATTAACTCCAAATTCTTCCAAACCTGCAGCCTTCAGGGCAACAGAACAGCAAGCAGGGCCCAGGTGACTGATCTGGTCTTCACTTAGTGGGTCAGGTCAGTAAATATGTGCAGCTTCTCCAGATTGTCAGCTTGTCCAAACATCTAAAGTCCATAGAGAACCACCTGATCTCCACTCTTTCATTTGTGTATATATATAATATATATATAGTTATAAATATAGGTATCTATATGTATATATACTGTATATATATATATAGTTATAAATATAGGTATCTATATAAATAAATAACTATATTTATAACTACTGTATATATACTATATATATACTGTATATCTATATATCTATGTATATATATCTATATCTATATATATCTATATCTATATATATCTATATCTATATATATACAGTATATATATACAAGCCCAAAACCAGAAAAGTTGGCACGTTGTGCAAATCGCAAATAAAAACAGAATACAATGACTTGCAAATCTTTTTCAACCCATATTCAACTGAATAGAATGCAAAGACAATATATTTAATGTTCGAACGGAGAAACTTTATTTTGTTTTGCAAATAACCATTAACTTAGAATTCAATGGCAGCAACACATTGCAAAAAAGTTGGCACAGGGACATATTTACCACTGTGTTACATCGCCTTTCCTTTTAACAACACTCAGTAAACGTTTGGGAACTGAGGAGACCAATTTTTGAAGCTTTTCAGGTGGAATTCTTCCCCATTCTTGCTTGATGTACAGCTTAAGTTGTTCAACAGTCCGGGGTCTCCGTTGTCGTATTTTACGTTTCATAATGCGCCACACATTTTCAATGGGGGACAGGTCTGGACTGCAGGCAGGCCAGGGGAGGACCCGCACTCTTTTGCTACGAAGCCACGCTGTTGTAACACGTGCAGAATGTGGCTTGGCATTGTCTTGCTGAAATAAGCTGGGGCGTCCATGAAAAAGACGTCGCTTGGATGGCAGCATATGTTGCTCCAAAACCTGTATGTACCTTTCAGCATTAATGGTGCCTTCACAGATGTGTAAGTTACCCATGCCTTGGGCACTAATGCACCCCCATACCATCACAGATGCTGGCTTTTGAACTTTGCGCCTATAACAGTCCTGATGGTTCTTTTCCTCTTTGGTCCGTAAGACACGACGTCCACAGTTTCCAAAGACAATTTGAAATGTGG
>JBBPBX010034665.1:0-32496 GCA_038048925.1 Garcialebias charrua
CTTTCATTGTAAAGGTCTGGTAGAAAATAACAAACTTTCATTTTCTACATGAACTCCGTTTGTTCACACCACTGTTTCTGCTTTTGTCATGCAGCTTCTAAAAAAATATAGAAACATGATGTAAATGTTTGAAAAACAAAACTAGATACATTATGCACATGGACAAACATGCAATAAATTATTCTCAATACTGTATGTAGAAAATTATGGAGCACGGTATGTGACGAAATGAAATAAATACATACAGAACAATTAAACGAATCATTTACTTATACATAATTAAATATACAACTAAATTACTAAACACACAATTTAATAACAATGATTTATTTCATGATTTTATTTATTTGATTTTGTCACGTTCCACCCTCAAGTGACACCATGAAATCATGTTAACTTGTCAGCCTCACTCGTCAAACACAGTGGGCGGGACTAACCCTGATGCCTGATTGGCTGCTCGTCACAGCATGCAAAGACAACTCGACCACAGATAATCAATTGATCCACAGGCTAGAAAATATATTCCAAAACTTTAGGAAGTGGTAATTATGTTTTACGTGTACAGTATTTTGATGAAACCTTTTTTTTTCTTCATACAATGAATGTAAAGAAGACGCGCTTTACAAGAAGCAGCCAATTTAAATGAAGCTCTGTGAGGTTCCACAGAGTCAGAGCTACAGCTCGATGCAGCAGTGCGGATCACAAACCCCGGCCTGTGTGCAAGGTAAGAAATGTTAACTTGAGGTAATGCTCGTGAAACATTTATGGCTTTATCTAATAATTTAGGATTTAATTCAAACTTTATTTATTCAAATTTTATTTAGACAGATTAATCTCATTGAGCCTCAGGGACTCATTTCCAAGAGAGACCTGCTTTCTTAGAGTGATGACAACAGTGAATGACAACAATAGACAGTCATAAAATAGGCCATAGGTATACAAATATAAGTTTCTCTAAGAAAAAAACAGCTAGATTATAAGGCGATTGAGAAAACTAAAAACAGGAACATGTCTGCATTGGTTTTTGCCAGGAGCTTAACAGATGTATAACGTCACTTAGGGAGGTCAAGGTCAAGAGCTTCAGGTCTTTTTACAAGATGTTCCAGGAAACAGGAGCAGAGAAGGAGAAGGCCCTTTCACATGCTCAGTGTTGGTCCCGCCCACTGAGTTTGATGAGTGAGACTGACAGTTAACATATTACATGGTGACACACGAGGGTAGAACATGGCTGGCAAAATTAAATAATTTAATAAATCGTGAAATAAACAATTCTATCAAAAAATAAACAATTTAATTGTGTATTTAATATTAATTTGTTTATTCAATGGTTTAATTATGTATTTAATAATTAAATGATTCATTTCATTATTGTGTTTTCATTTCATTTTGTCACATTCCATCCTCCATAGAAATGACCAATGATACATTTTTAACTGAGAAGGTTTTACCTTTGTGATTTGTCCTGTCTTACTTGCCCTGATTGATCTTTCAGCTGCTATTTATTTTATTCCCACCCAAAACAATGAACTGTGGTTGTCATCGTATCATAGGTTTAGCAACATATTTCAACATGCTGCTTAGTTATGTGAAAATCGAGACTCGATTGCAGTGATTGAGGATGAAGCTGATTTGTTAGAAACATCCTTCTGACCACTTGCTTATTTATGGAAACATCACTGCACTGTAGCTATTGGTGACTAGTTGCCAAGTCAATGCATGAAAGCTGTAAAAACAGGCAAACAATTTGTTGCTTTATAAGTGTTTTTCACTGGGGAGCTGTGCAGCCATGATTTGCATTGTCAGTATTTTTTAAATTCACTGCCTATTTCTGTGTGCATGTATCACAAAATTGAAATTTAGCCTACACATTGATTGCCTACCTCCCCCATGATGCCCACCTCTGCAACTAGGCGGACGCCCTACATTTACGATTTTAATCTACAGGAGTACAAATGAAGAAAAGCAGATTTGTACACGTTTTAAATAGTTTTCATGATTACCTTTAATTTGGACTTGTTTTCCTGTGCACGTGGTAAAATACAGGCCTAATGTTTGAGTCATTTGAGAGAAAATTTGTTGCATCTTATTTTTCCTCCTTTCCTTTGCTATCCATTTTTCTGTTTGCCGTCATTTAAACTATTAAACCAAGAATAAATGGAACTTTATAGACTAATCATGGGAAAAGACTCAGAAAACACCCTTTTTTGACTTTACCTAAATATAAAGTGATGTAATCAGCAGCTCAACACAAGCAAAGACTAAACCAAAGAGCCAGTTTTTACTTCACAGCTGTTGCCATATTGTCAGTACTGAAACTGCGTCTAAACAGTCTTTCACAGCTGATGTTTGTTTCCAGCTGTGCACCAACAGATTAAACTGCTACATGCGTGAACATGCACACTGCAGCTCGATGTGAGGCGCTCCACGCTGACCCAGGCATCTTCTCTTCTGCTCATGTGCTGAGTTAAAACCACCTGGTGTTTATGTCTCTCACCTCTTAGAGCTTGCACAATCTCGTGTACTGTACACAATGGTCCAAGTAACTGATTGGATTCATCTGGTTTCATGGACAAATGTACAATACTGGTAGTTGATGTATACCCTAACATTTTTATGGCTTGATATCAATTCTGTCTGCAGATACAGACAGCTGTACCATGAGCTGTGAGATGTAGAGCAGGTGATGTTCCTGCAAAATACACAATACATTCAGACATCTTGAACTATATTATTATTATTTTGCAGTTAATGCAGTTCAGAGACACGCACATCGCTTTGTCAAGTCATTTTTTAATTTAAATTTATTCATTTCAAATTTTCCATCCATCCATCCATCCATCCATCCATCCATTTTTTTCCGCTTATCCGGGGTCGGGTCGCGGGGGTAGCAGCCTAAGTAGGGAGGCCCAGACTTCCCTCTCCCCAGCCACTTGGAGCAGCTCCTCTGGGGGAATCCCAAGGCGTTCCCAGGCCAGCCGAGAAACATAGTCCCTCCAGCGTGTCCTGGGTCTTCCTCTGGGTCTCCTCCCGGTGGGACATGCCCGGAACACCTCACCAGGGAGGCGTCCAGGAGGCATCCTAACCAGATGCCCGAGCCACCTCAACTGGCTCCTCTCGATGTGGAGAAGCAGCGGCTCTACTCCGAGTCCCTCCCGGATGACTGAGCTTCTCACCCTATCTCTAAGGGAGAGTCCAGACACCCTGCGGAGAAAACTCATTTCAGCCGCTTGTATCCGAGATCTCGTTCTTTCGGTCACAACCCAAAGCTCATGACCATAGATGAGGGTGGGAACGTAGATCGATCGGTAAATTGAGAGCTTTGCCTTTCGACTCAGCTCTCTCTTCACCACGACAGACCGGTACAGCGCCCGCTTCACTGCGGATGCTGCACCTATCCGCCTATCGATCTCACGCTCCAGTTTTCCCTCATTCGTGAACAAGACCCCGAGATACTTAAACTCCTCCACTTGGGGCAGGACCTCCTCCCCGACCTGGAGAGGGCATGCTACCCTTTTCCGGCTCAAGACCATGGCCTCGGATTTGGAGGAACTGATCCTCATCCCGGCCGCATCACACTCGGCTGCAAACCGCTCCAGCGAAAGCTGTAGATCACGACCTGATGAAGCCAATAGGACCACATCATCTGCAAAAAACAGAGAAGCGATTCTAAGGCCACCAAAACGGATCCTCTCAACACCTTGGCTGCGCCTAGAAATTCTGTCCATAAAAGTTATGAACAGAATCGGTGACAAAGGGCAACCTTGGCGGAGTCCAACTCTCACTGGAAACGAGCCTGACTTACTGCCGGCAATGCGGACCAAGCTCTGACACCAGTCGTACAGGGACCTAACAGCCCATATCAATGGGCCTGGTACCCCATACTCCCGGAGCATTTCCATCCATCCAACCATCCATCCATTGTCTTCCGCTTATCCGGGGTCGGATCGCAGGGGTAGCAGCCTAAGTAGGGAGGCCCAGACTTCCCTCTCCCCAGCCACTTGGAGCAGCTCCTCTGGGGGAATCCCAAGGCGTTTCCAGGCCAGCCGAGAAACATAGTCCCTCCAGCGTGTCCTGGGTCTTCCTCTGGGTCTCCTCCCGGTGGGACGTGCCCGGAACACCTCCCCAGGGAGGCGTCCAGGAGGCATCCTAACCAGATGCCCAAGCCACCTCAACTGGCTCCTATGCTCTCCCGGAGCATTTCAAATTTTAAAAAACGAAATTATTTACAAAACCACATTATAAAACAAAACAATACATGAAATGAAAGGAGGCAGAAGAAGAAAAAACTCATTATTTCTGCCCCTTCTTCAAACAAAATTAATTCAAACAATCAATTCAAATAGCAATCGCATGTAAAAAATATACAAGCTATTAAATTATTTCTCACTTTTCTAAATGGAACTAACAAAGAGGAAATAATGAATGTAGTAAAAAATCTTACAGACAAGAGATCAAAAGACTGGGTGGACATGGATATGATGTTTGTAAAGGACATAATGAGCCATGTTATTGAGCCGTTTACATATATATGTAATTTATCATTTTCAACAGGAATATTTCCAGATAATATGAAAGTAGCTAAGGTAGTTCCTCTTTTTAAAAATGGTGATAAATGTGTGTTCAACAATTATAGACCTATATCCTTGTTACCACAGTTTTCAAAAATTCTTGAAAAACTATTTGTGAACAGACTAGATCAATTTATAGATAAACAAAATATTCTAAGCAACAGTCAGTATGGGTTCAGAGCAAAAAACTCTACATCAATGGCTCTCATGGAATTAATGGAACAAATAACTACTGCTGTCGATCAAAAACAATATTGTCAGTATTTTTGTTGATTTAAAAAAAGCATTTGATACTATTGATCACACCATTCTCCTTGAAAAATTGAACAAACTTCTACTTCCGGCTCTTGGCGAAGCAGGCTGCTTCTCTGCTCCTCTCCTGCCCTAAAGTTTTCCTCCTCCCTGCTTTTGCTCTTTTGTCTCGTCTGCAACTCTTCAGTGCTCGCTCGAAGAAATTTGGAACATGGATTTAATCACGTGGGCTATCTCCTCTATCGAGAATTTTTTTCCACGAAGCGCTCCGGACCAGGAGAACCAGCGTGCCCCCTCGACACGCATGCGGCCGGGTACATCATGGATTCGTGGGGAGAATGGAAAATGATGTGTTTGACCATTCTTTCCATCAAGGACGTGGAAGATCTGTATATAGATGGATTTATGGTAGCAGGTGCGCTGCTCTTTGGTTTGTGCGAGGGCTTCTGCTATTGGAAACTCAGGAAGACTTCCGCGGCGATCAACGCGCTGTCAAAACTTCCTGCTCAGAACGAGTCTTTGATCCGAGCTGTGACCTCAATGAACCAGCTGTTGTACGAGCTTAATCGCACAATGGGAAGGACCGCAGACCTGCGGTGCGGTTTGGGACTCGTTTACAGCAGAGCGGGCTACACCAGGGGGGAGACGGGGACCCGTAGCTCGGGTTGAATGAAAGCTCACATAATTTGGACGAATTGGACTTCAGACAGCACCTGGACTCAAGGCTAACAGTAAGAGTACACTGAAGCCTGCCCTGAAGAATAAATAAATCAACTAATCTAATCGGGACACCCCAAGTAACCTTGAACAAAGGCTGACTGCAAATCTCTCCTGGAGTCTGAGCTACTGGAAAGAACTGTCACCCCCCCCCCCCCCCCGAGAGCTCTCTGTGTGCTTTCAGATGAAGCCGGCTGAGTCCATCTGCAGACTGTGCTCTATCTGGACGATTGTTCACAGACTTATCTCACTGCTCCGCCACCAAAATGCAACATGTGATTTGTCTTATCTGTGCTTGAGCTGGTAGAGTTTTTTGACTGTATCATAGAATGTCCTAAGACAAAATGTGATAGAATCTTTTTTGAATACCACTGATTATCCTATTGTAACCTTCCTTTTTTTCCATATCTGACTGTTTGGCGGTGCGGATTAACTTCTGCTGCGGCTTCCGTACGCATGTCCCCTCTCAAGGACGGTGCGTGCGTCAATTGCAATGTTTTGTGCTCCGGTGCAATGACGATGCCAATAAAGATATATTCTATTCTATTCTATTCTATTCTAAATATGGTATTAGAGGACCAGCATTACAGTGGGTATCTAGCTATTTAAAAGATAGGAAACAATTTGTACAAATAAATGATGTAAGATCTGACCTCTGTAATATCACATGTGGAGTTCCCCAAGGCTCTGTACTTGGACCAAAGCTATTTATTTTATATGTGAATGACTTGATAAATGTGTCAGGACTCCTTAAATGTGTACTTTTTGCTGATGATACCACATTTTTCTGTTTAGGTGAAGATGTAGAACAAATGTTGGAATTGATAAAGACAGAATTTGTCAAAATACAAACTTGGTTTAAAATCAATAAATTATCATTAAATCTAGAAAAAACTAATTACATGATATTCAGTAATAAAAAGAAAACTGTTGATGTTCCACTCAAAATTGAGGATGTTGAGATTTGTAGAGTGAGTGAGGTGAAGTTTTTGGGTGTTATCATTGATGACAAACTGACATGGAAACAACACATAAATTCTGTAAGAATAAAAATAGCTAAATCGATTGCAGTACTGTACAAAGTCAGAGACTTATTGAATGATAAAGCTCTGTATTTGTTGTATAACACAATCATTGTTCCACACTTAATCTATTGTATTGATGTTTGGGGGAAAGCGTGTAAAACAATCACAAAGCCTATTTTTGTATTACAGAAAAGAGCTGTAAGAATTATCACTAGAAAACATTACCGTCATCCATCAAGTACATTATTTTATCAACTGAAGTTATTGAAGTTCCATGATTTGGTAGATTATAATATTTTATCAGTTATGTATAGGGCTCAGAATAACGCATTACCTTTAAATATCCAAATGCATTTTGTTAAAAGACAAAGTTGTTATAACCTTAAGGGAACAGAGATGTTTGTAAAACCACAATTCAGAACTAGTTTGAAGGGACGTTCTACCTCAATCCAGGGAATTAGATTATGGAATGGCTTGGAGAATGTAGTTAAAAATGCCAAGTCAATGTTTACATTTAAGAAAATGATCAAAACAAATGTGTTAAAAAATATATATGAAATAGCGTAATGTGTATTGTATTAGTTAGAAAATTAGAAAGAGTTAGTCATTTTGTACTGTTGGTGGAAGATTATTATTGTTTAATCTGATTGTTTGAAAAAAGGGGCAGATATAATAAGATTTATTCTTCTTTCTGCTACCTTTCATTTTTTTATATTTTGTACATTATCATTTATGGGATTGTCTTGTATTGTTTCTTTTGTAAAAAAAATGAACAAATTTAAAAAACATAAACTTCCTAATAATAATAATAATAATAATGAATTCAATTTATAACGCACTTTTCATTAGTGAAAATCTCAAAGTGCTACACACATTGAATGCTACACACATTCATACACCGGTAGCGGCAGACTACCATGCAAGGTGCTTTCCAGTCCTACCGGGAGCAACTCGGGGTTAAGTGTCTTGCCCAAGGACACAACGACACATGGTGTGGGGAACCGGGATTCGAACTGCCAACCTTCCGATCGGGGGACGACTTCCATTACCACTACGCCACCGCCGCCCCATAATAAGATTAAATGCCTAACTCTGTCAGAACACATTTTGATGATTTTAACAGATCTGTAGATATCTTTTTAAAAAAGCAGTGCAGGTTAGAGATTCCAGGAAGCAAAACATGTTAATCCCAGGTAAATGGGTAATTTCGTAATATATACGGTAGTCAGAGTCAGAGAATCTCTATTGTCATTTGCACCACATGTGGAAAATGTGATGAAACGAGATTATGTACACAGGATCCCAGTTACATCCAACAATAAAATGTAAGAGAAAAACAGTAATAACATCTAAGATATGAACTAAGAAAAACATCCGCTAACAATACACTAAGCACTAATATCATAGAAAAACATCACTCCAAACAGCAGCACGAACATGAGTCTGTATGGGCACGAATGAACACAGCAACATGAAACAGATCAGCAGCAACATGAAACAGATCAGCAGCAACATGAAACAGATCAGCAGCAACATGATGTGATTTTTCACAGTGATTATTCTGGTTATTTATTCATGAGTCTAACAGCCTCAGGGTAGAAGCTGTTCTTCAGTCTAGTGGTTCTACACTTAATGCTCCTCAACCTCCGTCCTGAGGGGAGTGGGGCAAAGAGTGTGTGTGCTGGGTGAGTGGGGTCCTTTATGATGCAGGTGGCCCTCTTCCTGCATCTGGAGGTGTAGATGTTTGTGATAGTGGGGAGACTGACTCCAACAGTATAGTAAAGTATTGTAAAGAATGATTAGTGTATTTCATATCTACACAGAAATCTGAATTTCCAAATTACACGTCAGAAAAATGCAAGAGAACAACCTTACTGATGTCAGGAATCTGACTTAGAAAGTCAGAGCTTTTTAACTAGTGCCAATTTGAAATTAATCCATCTGCCTTGTGCACGAAAGGTGTTAACAGTTGCAGTAATGAGATATTTTTGCACATCTCTCTGTTTGTCTCTTCATTATCTGTACAAGCTCAGTTTTGAACACGCTTTATTATAAAAATACATAAAACTCTAGCCATATATTGTCATGTATTGCTAATAGTAATTAACTTGGATGGTGCTCCTTCAAAGACAAAGCTAAAAAAAAAAAGAGAATAAAGGGTGAAAAAGTAAATAATCCACCATATTTTTATTCTAATGCCATACCCTTATCCTTCTACAGAACCTGGTCCAGAGGGCACGACTCGTTTTGTTCACTCTGGCTTAAATCTTTGACCTTTGCAGCTGATTAAAACTGGCCCAAACAAGCAGCAAATTAAGGGGGTGTGGCTCAACACCTGCCAATCATTTAACACTATATAATAAATCTTATGCTTCTGCGTTTGGACTAAATCAAATGAATCCCTTTAGGATTCTGTATTTTCCTGCCTGTTCATAGTTTATGCTGCTTTAGATTTTAACATGTGAAACAATCTGTTTTCTCGTTTTATTTTCAGTAATATTCTTTGCTTTATTGTTTTTGTTGGCTTAGCCCTGTTAGCCCAATTCAACCAGCTGTCCCTGGCATGATACTGAGCTCAACAATTGGCTAATCCTACAGGTTTTCAAACAACGAATAACAGAATAATTATGATGGGAAGTCATTTATAGATCAGCCTTCTGACTTCCAAAGTAAACTGACCGAAGCAAATTAGCATTAGTCATCTGTCTCAAGCATTTACTTTCCCTCTGGCACCTTAAGTGCCTTATCTGTTGCATCCATGCCTTATCAAACGCTCTTCAGCTTCCTGCAGATTAGATTTTTACCGGCGAACGGGAAATGTCGCAGAGCTCTTTAGTCTTCAGTGCAATGGCAGACGTGGTTTGTTCTTAAGCTCAAGCCAAGAATCAGAAGAACAAATAAAGAACTAAAATAAAAAATGGAACACCACAATGTGAAAGTCCAACAGATCAAGTTTAGTTTTTGGTTTAGTTGAACAGCCAGGAGAGCCGCAGCTCGGTGCGTTTACACAAGACATTCACATTTACCTCCTTCATTTTAATGCACAAGGTGTTTGTGAAATGTGATAAGGATGGGGTGCTGCGGATGTGTTTGTGTATGCACATGCTTCTGTGTGTTAGAAGCCACGGGGAGAGGTAGAAGATGAACATGCTTTATGGCAGCAGTAAAATTCTCCATGGTCCGTCTGCTAGGGAAGAGCCAAGGGCAGAATGTTTATGGCTCCCAAACATTATAAACTACTACCTCTGTGCATTTACCTCAAGCTGCTGTGTTTGGCCAGCCATGTCCCTTCATAGCTGAACGGGTGTCGGAGTGGCGTGCCTCTTCATGAATACTAACTCTACCAGTGTTTCACTATCATTAAATGTATCTTTGCTATTTCCAGCTGCACCTCATCCTCTGCTGAAGTCAGAAGCGCTGAAGTGATTCCATGCAGTGAATATCAACCGGTACAGGTGGATTAGTTTAATGACAGCGTCTCCTTTTTATGTTACGCTATAATGCACACGTTTGAACAGGGGAAAAAAAAAAGCATGTCTCAGTAAGTTAAATCATAATGGAATTAAGCTGCACAAACACACACTCTTTAAAAAAACATCACATAGTGTCTGGGCGAAGGCCGGCTGCTGGACGGCTGTGACCTGCAGGATTAGGGTCACCTTACAACAGGAGATACTCGGCTTGTTCGGAACGTGCTGACCCCTGATGGCCATGTTCGTCATCTCACGCTCAGCTGTGCTCTTGTCAACATCTGATATTTCTCTAATCTGAGCAAAGCTGCTGGAAGTTTTGAGTGCGATACACTCCTCTGTGTTACACAAACAGAGCATGCAGCTGAAGCCAATTACCTACGGCACTCTGGGCATTGGTATCTCGTGTGCCTGCTTCTCCACATTTCTGCAGCCGAAGAACTTGGAGGCTGAGGTTTGGACTTCAAATTGTGGTGAGTGAAAACACTAGTTGATGGGTGCGACTTGGTTGGAAGCTCACATACGAGTGAAATTTCTTCTTGGCATTTTCCTCCCCCGTTGTGGAGCAACATGTTGCAAGCATGAAAACTTTAAAAGTAAGTGAGGTACCGACATGCATTTAGGTGCGTGGGTGCATCTGGGCGAAAGAAAGTTTCCTTTCAAAATTGGGTTGACACATTAAAATCCAAAAAGACCACGGCTATGGAAATCAGCTGCTGACCATTTGAGAAAACTATGCTTTTATAACCAGATGCATGCTCAATAATCCAGGTAGAAAAATCTAAAAAAGCTAAGTCTGGTCCTCTGGACATTAAAAAACAAAACAAAACAAAGCAAAAAAAACAACAACCGTAGAAACGTTTCGTCTTTCATCTGAAAGACTTCCTCAGTCTGAGATGCTGTATTCAGCTCTGTCTTATAAATCTCCAGGCCAGTGGTCACTCTTTCAGGGATGAAGATGTTCACGGCCGTGGTGTAGTGGTAATGGCAGTCGACCCCTGATCGGAAGGTTGGAGGTTCGAATCCCGCATCCGCCCACCATGTGTCGTTGTGTCCCTGGGCAAGACACTTAACCCCGAGTTGCTCCCGGTAGGTCTGGATGGCGCCTTGCAAGGCAGGCTACCACTACCGGTGTATGAATGTCTGAATGAATGGGTGGATGGCTGGTATTGTAAAGCGCTTTGGGGCTCCTCACAGGGGGCTGGAAAGCGCTATATAAATAAGCTCCATTTACCATTTACATCCTTGATGGAGAGGAACGGTGGTTTGAGAGAGGAGTAAAGGAGGCCATCTTTGTGAAAAGAAACCGTCCATCATTAAACAGAGGTGGAGGCCTCCAGGTTCAACTGTCCCCCTCTTACAATGCTGTTATTGCTAGTATCACTCAGCCCTCTGTGAATAGCAAACAACCATCAGGGTGCTAACGATCCATCGTTAGGCTGATGGTCCTCCTTGATCATGTGAGCAGCTGGTTTCGGCTGTCATCAGCCAACTGGTTGATCCACTGTGAGAGGGTGCTATTTATAAGACTGAGCTGAATACAGCAGCTCAGACTGAGGAAGTCTTTCGGACGAAAGACGAAACGTTTCTACATTTTTTTTGCTTTGTTTTGTTTGGTTTTTGAATGTCCAGAGGACCAGACTTAGCTTTTTTAGATATGCTTTTATAGTTTTTGCATCGCTTAAAAGTATGGTTTCTTCAAATGATTAGTGAGGCCGAAGATTAATTTATGATGGCAAAGGCCACCCCCTGGCGCCACCATTGTACCTGGTGATGGATAAAATTGCTCCCTCCACTTCCGTTGCCTCAAACAGTAAAAAGAAAAACCTAAACCCTGTTCTCAGTGGAACTACCACCCTCTTGAATCTCACACCAAAAACATTAAAGTTTAATTGCATTCCAACAAAGTTAAGTCAGGTCCTCTGGACGGTTTCTTTGTGTTGAAACATTTCATCCTTCATCCAAAATACTTCTTCAGTCAAAGGAGCCACAACAAACTCAGTCCCATAGGTAGCACACTCACACAGTGGACCAACCAGTTTGATGGTTTAATTGCATTCTGTAATTTATTATTATTTATATAGTATACATATTATTATTATTATTATTTATATACATTTATTATTTCTGGACATTTTTTAGTTCAGAAAAACACTCACTACAAACATCCATCCATCAATCCAGTATCTTTTACCTGCTTCTTCCTTTTTGGGTCGCGGGGGTCACTGGTGCCCATGTCCAGCTGTCATTGTGCGATAGGCGGGGTAATCCCTGGACAGGTCTCCAGTCCATCACTGGGACACATGGAGACAAACAACCGTTCACTCTCTCTCTCACACCTAGAGACAATTTAGAGTTGCCAATCAGCCTAACATGCATGTTTTTGGACTGTGGGTGGAAACAGTAGGCTACCTGAAGAAAATCCATGCATGCATGGAGAGAATTTGCGAACTCCACCAGGAAAGGTCCCCAGACCAGGATTTTAACTGGGGTAACCTGCTCGCTGAGAGGCAGCTGCTCTACCAGTTGCACCAAAACTACAAACACTCACTATTCAAACCATTCAGTGATTGTGGACATTAGTACACCGCTTGTATAATCAGTTGGATCTGACTTAATTATGTTACAAGTGGATTTAACTGGACACCATTAAACTGGGTATGAACTGGTTCTGCTTGTTTTTGCTGTGTCGTGTCCTCAGATGACTCTGACCTTGATCCAGTGAGTAGATTTATTGTAATTAAATTACCTTTCTGTCATCCAGGCTCTAAAATGTTATGTGAAGACTTTTAGTTGGTTTGTGATTTTAAATAAAACATTTCATACAATCACCATTGGCAACAAGAACGACACACAACTTGATGCATTTTGAGTGTCATGCAGTTTATTTTTCATTAGAGACAAAGAATTATGGTTGGTTCCTAGTTCTTACTAGGAAACAAAACAAATGATCTTTGTCAGATCATTGCATGTATTTGTTCTTTTGCCGTATTATCCTTGGACTAATGTTCTTTGCTGTTGTACTGTGTTCAGCAAAGCTTTTAGTTTTGTTCCATCATACTTGTTCAACTGATTGTGTGTTGGTGGTGACTACTTGAGACCATGTGTTCACCCTCAAATTAAAGCCAGTGTTTTTTCATTTGAGTTATTTTTTTTCTTCTTCTCCATTTTAAAACTTTTATTTAAACTCAACTAGAGTTTATTAATTTTTAGTGGATATTTAAGGAGTTTTCTTTAATAGTTTTCTCTTTGGTCCTCTCTCGTGAATCGTACACTAGTGAAGAACGTGAATAATATGAGGGGCCGTGTAGGACTTAAACTATTTCCCTCATAGAATAACGTTGATGTATGCACAGTCTCTTATTTCACCTGATGATGAAGTTTGGAACTCTTTTGGCGTGGTCAGATGTTTTAATGGTCTCTCTCACTGTTCTTTGCACGGTCTTGCAGTTTTGTGAGGATGACCCACTCTTGTTACGTTTACACATGTTCCCCACAGTGATGCGCGGCGAGGTTTGTGACAGATGAGGCACTGACTCGACTGGAATCGGATGCTCACATATCTGAACCCAAAATAGAAGCTTTTATTTCAATTTAGCCTTTTTTTTCTTCCTCTCTTCAATACCTTCTGTTTTGACTGAAAATCTAGTTTAGAAAAATCCTTTAGTTTTGATATAGGATCTTTCATTTTGTCTAAACAAAATGAGTGTACCATTTGCTACACCCCCGCCCCTCTGCGTAACAGAAGAATGCACAACAACGTGCACCTGTTTCATTGTCCCTATGGGGCAGCACTGCCCCCTATCGGTGAGGCACGGTACTTTCTGCCTCACCTCTGTGTATTTTAACTGTGCATTTATGACTAGCTAAAAAGAAGAAACATGTCACACACATTCATTGAATATATTAGATTAGAAGATCAGCATGTGCAGCACATGTGCGATATAAAGAGACAGCAATGGGCATGCTCCAACAACCACCTACTTCATACATTGTATATGACACAGCGCCCCCCAGAGGTGAACCGCAGCACTACACTGCCTCACCCTGCATTGTTTGAACAGGCAATTAGCAGATTCTGCAATTTTGACCATTGAAATGTTGAAATAAAACAGTTTTCTAGAACAGTGAAGTATTCAAATGTATTTTCTCTTGCCATTGTTAGTATTTTACTTGTCATGATGAAAGGTGTGGCACTGCCTCACCTGCCTCCCCTGACTGCACATCACTGGTTCCACATTCCTTCCATTTCCTGATGATAGATTTAGCAGAACTCGTGGGGATTTTCATGACCTTGACAGTCTATTTGTAGCAATCCAGACTTGTACTTTTCAATACATTTTATTTCTATTTATAAATTTATTTACTCAGATTGTCATGATGTTCAGCAACACTGTCCACTGACCCATACACAAGGCGAGGTCAGTGAACAAGGTCAGGCTTATTCTGGCAGATCCTGATCATTCACTCCATGGTGAGTTCAGGTTGCTTCCATCTGGACGCAGGTATCTGCTGCACAGATTTAGAACAAACAGACGGAAAACTCACTCATCTCTGTAGTGATCAGGCTTCTCAACGAACAATGATGATTTCTGTTATTTTAATGTCTCAGTGTCTAGTATATGGATGTTTTGTGTGTCTACCGACAGTGAAACAAATTCTCCCTTGGGGACATGAAAGACTCTTGAACTTGAACTCTGAGTTGAGTTCAGACTGTCGCTTTAAACGGGGTGAATATTTATGCAATCACTTTTTTTTTTTTTTTACATGGCATGTTTTTTTGTTTGATTGACATCACTTTGTAGAAATTTGATTGAAGTTAGACATTGAGGGTCTTTTATTTATTTTTTGTCAAAAAGGTCAATTTATATTGACCGTGATTGATTTATGGCAGCAATAAAAGCATAAGGCATCCAAAGGGGTGGATACTTTTTATATGCACTGTGAACTGAACAGAAACAAAGAAAATCTAATTTTCCTTTTTTTTTCTTTTTCTTTTCAAGACTTTTCCGTTAAGTTAGTAAATCCAGCCTGTTGATGCCTTCCCCTTCGGTCTTGTAACACTCGGCGCTTGTGACTTACGAGGCAGAGGTCATCCATCAGCTGGAAGGTCAGGGCATCAATCCTTCTGCAGTCCACATGTTGAAGTGCTGCTGGCCAACATACTGAAACCCACGTCGCCCCCGATGTGCTCACTGGTGTGTTGAGCGTGTATGACAAATGTGCTGCTTGTTTAGAAAAAGAAGTGCTGTGTGACTGGGAGAAAGGTTTGAAGTGTAAAGAGCTCTGAGTGCTCATTAAGCCCGAGAACATATTATATAAACACAGTTCATTTAACTATTTTGCCTTGTAGGCCTGTCTCTCAGTCAGCAGGGGATTGTAGCTTAGAACATTTACTGAAGCACTTGAAAAAGGCAATTAATATAAAATAAAAATAACCCATATTAGCATTTTTTTAAGTTAAAATGTCCAAACTACTTAAATCCAATTTGATTTAAATAAAGTATTTATTAGTTTCTTCACTATTTGCTTTCAAATTTTCTTGTAATCCCGTTTAAAAGAGCTTTTTCTGTTTAATGTAATAACATTTTCCCATGAAATATGATGAAGGTGGACAAGTAGGGGACCATAAGGAGCATCAGACCTACATAAAAATACACAGGACATGAATAGTATCTGAAAGTTGGTCTTTAAAAAAATTAAAAAATTTTAGTTTCTTCACTATTTGCTTCCAAATTTTCTTGTAATCCCTTAAAAAGAGCTTTTTCTGTCCACTCATTTTATGTTTAATGTAATAACATTTTCCCATGAAATATGATGAAGGTGGACAAGTAGGTGACAAAAAGAAGCATCAGACCTAAATAAAAATGCACAGGACGTGAATAGTATCTGAAAGTTAGTCTTAAAGAAAAAAGAAAAATATCTTTCCTCACACAGGATCTATCACACGACAGGTTTTCAGCTTTGAGCTCTTTGGGAATCACTTTGTGGTGCTAAAACACATTTTTATGTGCCAAACTGTTATTTTTAGGTTAAAAATGGAACAGAGTTGTGTCTTTGTCACAAGCTGTTGTTAATAGTGTCAAAAGATCATGTTTAAAACTGGTTCTGTATCGAACATCATATCTTACTGGAGTTTAACTGTTAGTTGTCTTTTCTGACATTTTGAGTTGCCAACTTTTTCTGTAGAGCTGTCACTGATTTGAGTGTTTGTGACCAAGTGACCAGCAAGTCGTGTGTTTACCTTTTGAGCTTTCAGCTAAGAAAAGATGGATTTAAAATCAGTGTTTGTAGTTTTTGAGGTGTTTTCCTGGACTGGAGTTGAACAGAAAATGCGAGTAAACCTTACTGTTTTCGGTTCAAGATATTCAAGTGGGTAGAAGTTGCACTGTGTACAAATATAGAGGTGGGTTTTATTTATTTATTTAATTTTTGTTTGTCCAAGGCAGTGCAGAGTGGTTGATCCTAGTGGGCGAAGGGAGCAATTTTATTCACCTCCAGGTGCAATGGTGCAACCAGTGGGTGGCCAATGGTGGCCTAGCCCACCCCAATCATTTGAGGAAACCGTACTTTTAGGCAACATAAAAACTAGAAAGAATAGTTTCGTCAAATGATCGGAGTTGTCGGTTTACATTTGTAAATGGTGATGGCCAGTGCTTAATCTGTGTCGGATCCTCCCGGAACTGGATCTGGGAACTCTCTTATTTTGACTGGGTACATTTCGACAACTCTTTGCTTGGATCCAGTAATGCTCAGACTTACTAAAAATAAAGTTATGAACTGATATGACTGCTTCAAATAAATAAAACTTATAATTGTATATGGAAACTGAAAATAATAGTATAAACACGAATTTTAAACACAACAGCCACTTACAACTTCTGAATATCACATATGATCTGCCTCTTCAAGTAAGCATTTCCACCTCTACCCTTAGTCAACAGTTGAGAGGTGAGGTACACTTTGTACAAGAACTCATAAGGTTAATTTAGAATAATCAGTTATCAGCTCATGCTGATAACATATCGGGAGGAGTGGTGGAGCAGAGGTTAGATAAGGTGGGCATGTGATCAGGAGATCATCGGAAGTTCAACTCCCGGTACTGACAGCATCAAAATGTGGGTGGGATAGGTGAAGCACCCACACCTGCCTCCACCCTCTGCCCCACTCTGGACTTTTGATAAAGGCCCTTAACCTCCACCATCTGCTCCTCCCCCTGAAGAAGGGATCAGCCAAAAGAAAAGAAAAAATGTTATCAGATCATGCAACATGTCCAGAAGAAGGACAGTGGATATATTGGTAGAAGGATGTTAGAAATGCAGCTGCCAGGAAAAATACAAAGAGGAGATATATGGATGCAGTCAGAGAGGACATGGAGGTAGTTGGAGTGAGGACGGATGATGCAGAGGACATGAGGTGGAGGAGGATGATTTGCTAGGGTGACCCTCAAAGATAGAAAAGTTAAAAGAAGAAAAAGAAGGATTAACTTAACATGCATGTTTTTGAAAGAAGCAAGAATATCAGATGAAAACTGTCTCATGCACTGTGGAAACTTGCAGACTCTGCCTCTGCTGAGATTTCAACCAGAGACCGTTTGCTGCGTTTGCTAACCAACACCATATTTGAAGCTCATAACTTTCTTCAACAGAACATTATCCTAATGTTACGTATTTTTTTATTTTACTTGAAATCAAAACTAAAAATCAAGCTTTATCTAACACATTTCATGCATAAAACAACTCTTCATGCTTTTTACTGAGAATCTAAAACATATATTACAGTTAACATTATGTAGTTATTCAGACTTCAACGTTTCAAGAAGCGCAAGTAGGTAAATCTTTAATTTGCAGGAATTTTAGTCTATGTTTTTGAAACCACTGAGAAAAAAAACTCCACCTAAAACCACCACTGCTATGCTTCACTCGTGTTTCTGTAAACACGATTGTGTAAAAACCTCTATGTGTTGCAATAAACTCCAGGTTAGTGGAGTAAATGTGAGATGAAGAGTCTGTACTAAAACTGTCAGCTCTGAATGTATCCAGTTTACGTCTGTACCTCTGCTGCTGGCTAGTTTGACTCAGTTTGATGCTACACCGGCATTTCACTGGCAGCTAAACAGATTCATGGCATGCAATACATCCTGAAAACCAAGACCGGCCGTGCAGACATGTGAATTTCACCACACAGTACACACAGCTGATACAAATATTTGCAACATCAAGCCACAGACTCCACAATCTGTGACAAAACAAAACAAAAATCACGTTAGGCTCCCATGTCTTTTCCAAATTCAAACTCAGTTATATATTCATTGCTGTGCAGCATGCAGAATTTGTCCCAGCCGGCCTTGGTACAAAAAGGACCTTTCTTCATAGATGTGCACGATGTACTCTAGCCTCTAAGTCCTGCTGCACAGAGGCACTCCATCTGAATCCTAACACCATTTTACACTCAGACTCTGAAAGCTCCTGTCAAGGGATATAAGATTTATTTGCCTGTAATTGCCTAATTTTGCCCTTCCTGCAGGCTCGGAGGGAGCTACAACCCACCAATAGACAGCCTAACCTTGCCTACTGAGGAACAGTCCAAGGATGTAATACTGTCAGCGTCACATAGTCCTCGCTGGTGATTCATCATCAATGCCTCCTTCTCTCCTCCCTCCCCCTCTGCTGTACCTCTCTCCCCATCTTGTGTTTGAACAAACAGCGACTTGTTACAGCTCCGCTCATTGAACCTCACCGAGTGTTTGTGTTGCAGCACAAAGAATGGATCTGTTGATAGAGGTAACTTGGAAGTAACAGAAGAAGAGAGATGTGTTGAATGACTGCCACACACTCCGGATGGGTTGTTTGTACGGATCAATAGAGCAGTCTGAACAAGCAAGCAGAGGAAGTACCAATGATGTGCCAGGGTGGATTCAGGTCAATGATTATGAGTGTTTACTCCTGTGAGGCTCTGAGAACGGCCGCTCAGGATGATCAGGAGTTTGAGAACTTACCAATCCTATGAGAGGTTTTTATTTTTATTTTTTGGAAGTGTAGAAAGTGAAAATAGAACTAGAGATGCACCGATCCACATTTTTCACTTCCGATCCAATACGATATTTAAAAACTGGTTATCGACCGATACAGATACTTTTCCGATCCAATACTGTTCATGTACAGTATGTGAATCTGTATAATGGAATTTTTGTACTGTGACTATTTATTTTTAACATTGTGTGAGATATACCCAATAAAGACACTCTTGAGCCTTACAACAGGAAACTCACAAACTTTTACAGCACACAAGAGGCAGGTCTATACCACACACATGTCTTTCTCACTGATGGTGCAGCTGGAAAAAAAAACGCTAGGCATGATGGGAAAGACAACACAGCCCACTCCCTTTAACCACTAAAAGAGTGGATTTTGTTGTCTTTCCCATAATGCTTAGCGGTTTTTTAGTTTTCCAGCTGCACCTAAAGCTGGAAAACTAAAAAAACTGCTAAGCATTATGGAAAAGACAACAAAATCCACTCCCCTTAACCACTAAGGGAGTGGATTTTGTTGTCTTTCCCATAATGCTTAGCATTTTTTTAGTTTTCCAGCTGCACCTAAAACTGGAAAATTAAAAAAACGTTTTGATTTTTTTTAAAGCATTATGGGTTCATTGGGTTTAACTCACACAATGTTAAGACAGTAGTCACAGAATGTGATTGAACACAAGTGCTCTTTGAAGCTGTATCGGAAATATCGGCAGGTTGGATCCGATATCCGATACTTAAATTATGCTGGTATCGGATACCGATACCGATACTGGATTGGATCGGCCCCATCCCTAAATAGAACGTGAAGCGACTCACTTTATTCTTTGACATTAATTTTGTTTCTTCATGCCCACATTTTAAACTGGCATTTGGGAAAGCTCAATGTTTAGTGAACATGAGATCTACTTGACAAGAGTGTGACTTTTAACAATGAATATTGCTGTAAGGTGGTTGTAAACAGCTAATGTTTTATTAAAAAAAAGAATACATCAGGAACACTGATGTCTTTTTGTCCTGCAATGAGATTTTTACAAGATTGTTCTTGATTTTGTAAGTATGCCGCCATCTTGACCAGGATGCTCTGGAAGGAGAGTATTGATCTCAAAGGGACCTTCCTGATCAAATAAAGGATAAATTAGTACAAAAAACTAGAAAAACAAAATCAAACTCAAAACAACTATTATACCAGCCTGGAAGTTTTGTTTCTCATGTGGGGCATTTAGATTAATTTGACTCTAAATTTACACTCCTTTCTAAGGGGTGCCGTTGGTAAAGTAACGGTCTAAAATTAACAGCAATATTTTGGTTTTCAGCCTTTCATCAAAGTAACATTTTCATGGTCATTTATACATTTATAAATGTCATAGTTCCAAACTAAATATTTATTGTCCGAGCTAAATATTTAATTCCTAAACTAAACATTTATTTGTTAACTAAATATTAGGCTTGGACCAAAATATTTATTTTCCAAACTAAACATTAAATTTCCAAAATAAATAAGTATTTTGCTAACTAAATATTTAGGTAGGACCTAAATATTTAAAATTTTAGCTAAACCATTTAGCTTGCTAGCTAAATATTTAATTTGCAAGTTAAATATTTAGGTCAGAGCAAAATATTTTGTTAGTAAATGAAATATTTATTTAGGAAATGTGTAGTTTTGAAAATGTTTAGTTTCAAAATTAAATATTTAATTTACACCCAAATATTAAGTTAACTAACTATTCAATTTGCAAGTTAAATATTTAGTTAGTAAATTAAATTTAGCTTGGACATAAACATTTGTAAACTAAAAAATTTGTGTGGACTAAATATTTAATTCAAAATAAATATTTAGTTTGTAAATTAAATATTTAGCCTGTAAATAAAATATTTATTTGGAATTATGACATTTTTAAATGCATGAATAACATGGTGAAAATATGACTTTGAAAAACAAACAAACATTGTTTTCCTAAGAAAGGATAAACCAAATTATTGCTGTTCATTTTTGACTGTGAAACTTTACAAACGGCACCCCATATCTTTCATTAGAACTTCCTCTTATTTAATAAAGTGTCAGTGCTGCTTTTCACTTATCATATGCTCACATCTGGAGTTAGTGAATAAAATGGAGTTTATGAATCCACAATATTATTTTATAGAGCATTTGTCAGAGTACAGCTGGACAGACTCACTTTGCACTCCTTTTTAAGCATTTTTAACACGCTTTGATCGTTATTCTCTGAATATAAAATCACAAACAACCTGGTCCTGTTGCTGCTCTGTATTACATTTTCTTATACTGTACGGTTTGAGAAAACAAATAATTATATTTGTTCCCAGAACCATTAGCGTTTACAATGTTTTTCCCTGAGACTAAAAATCACAAGCATTTATAAAAAATAACCAGTCAGTATAGATTCAAGATGCATGAATACAAAGAAACCAACGTAGACGACAGAGAGGCAAAGAAAGTCATTAGCTGCAGTCTGACTTCCATTATGATGTTCTGCATGCTGGTTATTACTGCTAGATAAACTTTGACAGTTTGAATCTGATTCCAGCAGCACAACAAGAAGCACCTGGCCTCCTTGTGAAATTATCCTACTTAAAACAAATGAGGCACGATATCTGTTTAAATGAATTTTATCACAAGATAAGTTTAATAAATGTAACAGTTCTGGACTGAATCGTGCGCCAGATGTTGCTCCCAATAAATATTAAGATTTCTCGAGGCGGGTTCCTCGAACAATATTAATAATGGCTCTGTTCTGTTTGTGTGTCCCAGCGGGCCATTAGCAGTGGGCAGACATACGCACGGCCAGGTATCTCAAAGAGATACCGCAATGGGATGCAACAATTTTTAACATCATTAATTATAGGCCGACATCTCGAATGGTCTGCTGTGAGGAAAGCTTGTTATAGACCTCCTCACACCCGTAATGCACCCACACTTATCTCTCCTAATTACACGTCTTGTGTACATTTTGTGTGATTACCATCCGCCTCTCTCTCCTGCTGCACAGAGAGTTGCAGCTTTATCTTTCTCCATTTTGCCTCCAAATGTGTTCTGATGATCAGGTAGTGGATGTTTGAGTGTGTGTGTGTGCAGTGTTTCAGTGCCTAAAATGGGTTCAATTTTCTGCATCGCGTGGACTTTAGTGAGAGGCAGAGCATCCATAGCAGCTGTATGATCCAGAAATGGAGACCATTACTGTCTGCTAAATACTGCGTGTTTGCAAAACTGTTTACATCAACCAGACATGTTCAGTATGATCAGAGGCTGGGACGCCTGAGATCTGCTTAAGATCTTTATTAGAAACTTTTGTTTTTCTTTCGGCTGCTCCCTTCTTTACGGGGTTGCCACAGTGAACTCTGTTGCTCGAAGATTTGGCATTTATTTTTACGCCTGATTGTTTTTGTTTTTTTTTATCCTTTATTCATTTCAAATTTCAATTTTAAAAGAACACACAAAAAAACTATTTACAATTCCACGTAAATAAAAAAATCTAACATTACATGAAATGAAAGGAAGCAGAAGAAGATAAAATCTTATTATGTCTGCCCCTTTTTTAACAAAATTAATTCAAACTATCAATTCAAACAACAATAATCCACAAAAAATATTACACAATAAATAACTCATCATACTTTACCATTATACATTTTGAAACAAACCAATTTATATATTGGGGGCGGCCGTGGTGTAGTGGTAATGGCAGTCGACCCCTGATTGGAAGGTTGGAGGTTCAAATCCCGCATCCGCCCACCATGTGTCATTGTGTCCCTGGGCAAGACACTTAACCCCGAGTTGCTCCCGGTAGGTCTGGATGGCGCCTTGCAAGGCAGGCTACCACTACCGGTGTATGAATGTCTGAATGAATGGGTGGATGGCTGGTATTGTAAAGCGCTTTGGGGCTCCTCGCAGGGGGCTGGAAAGCGCTATATAAATAAGCTCCATTTACCATATACATTTTTCCAGAAACCTAATAAAAAAAATTTAAAAAAAAGTCATTGTTTTTGCAATTTTGATATTGTTTTCTAAACCATTCCATAGACCTATTCCATAAATTATAGTAGACCTACTCTTTAAACTAGTTCTATGTTGTGGCATAACAAAAATATCAGTACCCTTAAGATTGTAAGTACTCTGTTTTTTTACAAAAAGCGTTTGGATATTTGAGGGTAATGTGAAGTTCTGCGCCTTGTACAGTATTAAAAGAATATTATAGTCATCCAGATCATAAAATTTCAGTAATTTCAATTTGCAAAACAAAACATTTGATGGATGGTAATAATGCTTTCTAGTGGCTCTTTTCTGTAAAATAAAAATGGGCTAAGTTATTGTTTTGCATGCTGTACCCCAAACCTCAACACAATAAATTAAATGCGGGATTATTATTGCATTGTACAACAAATACATTGTTTTGTCATTTACTTGATCTTTAACTCTATACAACACTGCAATAGATCTTGATATTTTAGTTTTTACAGAATTTGTGTTGTTTCCATGACAACTTATCATCAATAATTACACCCAAAAACGTCACTTCCCTTACCCTACATATCTCAGAGCCATCAATCTTAAAAGGAACATCAACAGTTATCTTTTTCTTACTAAAAATCATATAATTGGTTTTTTCTAGGTTCAATGATAACTTATTTAATTTAAACCAATGTTGTATTTTAACAAATTCAATATTTATCAACTCAAACAATTCTTCCAAGTCTTTGCCCGCACAAAAGAAAGTAGTGTTGTCAGCAAAAAGAACACATTTGATGCCTGATGCCCTTCCTGACGCAACCACTGAGCTACCACAGCCCTCTGTGTGGAGCAGAGAGCTGCCATCGAGGGTGCCCGGTAGAGCAAATGGTGGGGGTTAATGGCCTTGCTCAAGTGCCCAGAGTGGGGCTAATGAGGATGGAGGCAGGTGTGGGTGCTTCACCTTTTCCACCCACATTTTGACGTTGTTGGTCCAGGGAGTCGTACCGGGGACCTTCCGCTCAGAGGCCTGTGTTCCAAATCTCTGTGCCACCACTCCTCATTAAGTTACAAAGATGAAGTTTGAGTAATTTTCCTTAACTTTGTGTGTGTTTGTGTGAGTGTGTTTAATAATTGTAGTATGGGAAAATTTAACCAAAATTGTTGGTGAAGATTCTCAGTCATGCAGGACGTGATGAATTCAAAAAACTTTGAACACAAAAACAACTGGACTTTCTTTGTAACAGAAGATGTTTCGCTCCTCATCCGAGGTGTGTGTATCTTTTCTCAGCCTTTAAAACCTGAACCCCACACTCTCTGCTCTTTGAAATGAGAAAGCTTCATGGATGAGGAGCGAAACGTCTTCTGTTACAAATAAAGTCCAGTTGTTTTTGTATTCAGTTTTTTTTTAATTGAACCAAACTTGTTTACAACATATTTTTAACCTTTTTTTTCTGTACCTCCTTAATTGTCTTTAATGCAATTCAATTCAGTTTATTTATATAGCACCAAGTCACAACAGAAGTAATCTCAGGGCACTGAACAGAAATATTCATACATAAAAATAATAATTTAACATTATGTATCTGAGGAGCAGACTGCTTTAAATTTAACTCCATCACAGAACTCTCATCTTGAGCAAGTATGAAGGTGACAGTGGAAAGGAAAAACTCCCTCATGAGGAAGAAACCTTTAGCAGAACCAGGCTCAGGACAAGCAGCCGAAATATGATCTCTCCTACTAACTCCAGTTAAGACTCTGGCAGCAGCATTTTGGATCAACGGAATACTTTTTAAAGAAGTATTTGGACACCCAGACAATAAACCATTGTAATACCGGTAATGTCTAGATGTGACAAATGCATGAACCAGTTTTTCTGCATCATTTTTAGATGAGATGTTTCTAATTTTAGTGATATTACGCAGGTGGAAGAAGGTGGTTCTAGTAACGTTTTTAATGTGGGGGATAAAAGACATGTCCTGAAACAAAAAAAAATAACACCAAGATTTTTCACATTAGAGCTGGAGGCCAGATTAATGTCATCTAAGGAGGGTGAAACAAACAAACAAAAAAGAAGGAGTCCTGTTTAGACTTCAGGAGCTGCTGCATGTGTCCTCCAGCCAACAAGGAGAAGCAGGACATGTCCTGAACACAACGGTGGGCATCAGACCGCTAGGGAGCGCTAAAGCGCTAATCCACTTATAGCGGACCTAAACAATTTGTCAGCGACATGCCTGGTACCCACTGCCCCGATTTCGGGCGGCTGAAGCGGCCGGTTTACATTCAAAGTCTATGAGGAGACGCGTGGAGTCACGGCGACCAGGGAAGCGGCGCGATTCGAGTGATCGAAGCGGCGCGGCGGCAGCCTAAGTTCCCTTCGCGGGCACGCGCGCGTCCAAAGCAACCTAGCCGTCGAGCCGCCGACGTCCCAAATGTTGATCTCTGGAGGCTCGACGCATCCGGCAAACAGTCGGGAGAGCCTCTGCTATCTGATTACACAACCACAACGGGACTTTTTTTGGACTTTTTAAACTTACCGGATCGACCCTCCATGAATTGGAACCAAACTCCGGTAAGAAACGTGGCATTTTTACAGTTGCTGCTGACAGGCTGCTGTTCTCTCCAGTGTAGATCACCCCAAACATAAAAAAAACGTTTTAATCTCATCAAAGACCGTCCGAGGTGCAGTTAACACAACAACTGAACCCGGAAGACGAGCTAGACCCCTCCTCTCTGCTACCCCCTAGTGTACGTCATCAGACGGTCTTCAGTGGTTTGGTGGGACCCTGACAAGCGGCCAAAAGGGGACGGCAGGCGCGTTTCGAGTTGTGCAGTGGGGACCAGGCATTATAGCGGATTGACTAACTTTTATAATTCATAAGCGGATTTGCGCTATTTTTATTTAAAATGCAGTACTGCAAATAACTAATTATCTATCAGTAAAAACGAATAAACTTATTTATGGGCTCTTAAATCAACCGGACGACTGCTCATAGACCATATCCTGTCAGCGCCGGATGTGGTCCGTGACAAAAAAGCGTCCCCCTCAGTCTCTTGGCTAGAGAGAGCGCTCTTTCTATAGCAGTTAGCAGCCAGCGTGTTACTCAGCAGCCTTGTTGCTTGTTTTTGAAGAGTCAGATGAAGAGTTTTTAAGAGTCAGAGTCAGAGTCAGAGAGAATTTATTGTCATTTGCACCGCATGTAGTACATGTGTTGAAAACGAGATTATGTACACAGGGTCCCAGTTACATCCAACAACAAATGCAAGAGAAAAACAATAATAACATCTAGGATTAACTAAGAGAGACATCAGCTAGTAATACACTAAGCCCTAATGTAGTAGAAAAACATCATTATAAACAGCAGCACGAACATGAGCAGATGGTCACAGATGAACGCAGATAGTCACAGATGAACGCAGCAACAAGAAACAGATCAGTATCAACATGATGTGACATTTTGCAGTGTTTATTCTTATTATTTATTTATTCATGAGTCTGACAGCCTCAGGGTAGAAGCTGTTCCTCAGTCTAGTGGTTCTACATTTGATGCTCCTCAACCTCCGTCCCGAGGGGAGTGGTGCAAAGAGTGAGTGTGCTGGGTGAGTGAGGTCTTTCATGATGCAGGTGGCTCTTTTTCTGCATCTGGAGGTGTAAATGTCTGTGATGGTGGGGAGACTGACTCCCACAGACTTCTGTGCAGCCTTCACCACTCTCTGTAGAGCTTTCCTCTCTGCAACTGTGCAGCCTCCATGCCACACGTTGATGCTGGAGCACAGGACGCTCTCCACTGCACACCTGTAGAACGAGGTGAGGACTGAGCTTCTCAGACCAGCTCGTCTCAGCCGTCTGAGGAAGTAGAGTCTCTGATGACCTTTCTTGATCAGGCTGGTGGTGTTATTGCTCCAGCTGAGGTTATCATTCAAGTGTACACCCAGGTACTTGTAGCTGGAGACCACCTCCACCGCAGATCCACCTATATACAGTGGGGTGTGGGTGTGTTTGTTCCTTCTGAAGTCCACAATCATCTCCTTCGTCTTCTTCACATTCATGTGAAGGTTGTTCTCTTTGCACCAGCTCTCCAGATGTTCCACCTCCTGTCTGTAGCTGGATTCATCCACTGCACAAAAACCATAGATATACGGGAGTATCAGATGTGGTATATCTCCGCATCCTTCACATATACGGACAATTTCCGGGAATTTCCGTATCGCATCCTCGGAAAATCCAGTTTCGGATATCCCCGGATACGAACAGATCCGAACTTTATTGATCCTTAAAAAATCACAAAATCCGGATACTTTATCTGCTGCAGATCCAGAAATATGTGGCTCTGTTATCCCTCGGGATTACTGCTTACATCTCTTCGGATACTTGCCGCATATATGACGTATGATTGTTTATATTTACGTATACGTGACAGATGTCAGTCGTATATTTATGGATTTTTATCTGTGAAGTATCTGTGAAGTATGCGATTTCTCAGAGATCCAGCAGATCTTTGACGTATCACGATGAAGATGTCAGTCGTATATTTATGGATTTTTATCTGTGAAGTATCTCTGAAGTATGCGATTTCTCAGAGATCCAGCAGATCTTTGACGTATCACGTTTAAGATGTCAGTCGTATATTTATGGATTTTTATCTGTGAAGTATCTCTGAAGTATGCGATTTCTCAGAGATCCAGCAGATCTTTGACGTATCACGATGAAGATGTCAGTCGTATATTTATGGATTTTTATCTGTGAAGTATCTCTGAAGTATGCGATTTCTCAGAGATCCAGCAGATCTTTGACGTATCACGTTTAAGATGTCAGTCGTATATTTATGGATTTTTATCTGTGAAGTATGCGATTTCTCAGAGATCCAGCAGATCTTTGACGTATCACGATGAAGATGTCAGTCGTATATTTATGGATTTTTATCTGTGAAGTATCTCTGAAGTATGCGATTTCTCAGAGATCCAGCAGATCTTTGACGTATCACGTTTAAGATGTCAGTCGTATATTTATGGATTTTTATCTGTGAAGTACCTGGAAATATGCGATCCCTCAAGAGTTCCAGCAGATCTTTGGCGTATCACGTCGTTGCAGATGTCATTCGGATATTTAAGGATTTTTCATTTATGCAAATTCATGCATATTTGGGAATATGATATACTCTGCCTGAAAATACAGGTTTGCATGTAGGTAGACCATGTAAAACACCAATGGTTACCGGTAGTTGTTTTTTTTTTACCCTAACCCTCCATTTATTTTTTATTTTTAATATGTGAAGCACTTTATATAACTACATTTGTTTTAAATCTGCAATACAAATAGTTGGCTTCTAACATCTTTACATTTTAACATCACCCAGTTTTCTACATCAACATTAGTCTTTAATTTAGATTTATGTACCAACATCATGATGTACAAATCACAAGCTGGACCAAAAGCAGTCTAGTAAATACACAGTGGTTTGTATCTTCAGAACTACTACGGTAATGCAAACAGACATAAAAAACTGACCATGACTTTAAATTTATTTTTTATTTTTTTATTAACACCCCCCCCCACACACACACACACACACACACACACACACACACACACACACACACAAAGAGGAGAAGAAGAGGAGATGTATGGATGCAGTTAGAGAGGACATGAAGGTAGTTGGAGTGAGGACAGAGGATGCAGAGGACAGAGTGAGGTGGATGAGGATGACTCGCTGTGGTGACCCCTGAAAAGGGAAAAGCCAGAAGAAGAAGGTCAGCCTAAGGTTGCATTTCTCACTGGGCACTCTGCGATGGACTTTGTTCTGAAGCTCAGCAAATGTTTTGGAGACAGAGGCGCCCCTCTCTCGCAAAATCCTCCATCCTCTTGGAGCTCAGTAAAGAAGTTGAATACTTTTCGCTGAAACACTGATGGAAAAAGCAAAACAAAAACACACATTTCTTGATTAAAATAGTTATCTCTCCAACAGCAAGGTAGCTGGTTGATAATTTTTTCAAGTGTCTCACTGCTAACTGATCAATACCGGTACTTACCATCCTGAGGCAATGGGAATGCCCATCTTCCAAGTTTGGTGTCCTGAACACGAGGGATCTTCTGTGGAGGCGTTGGACTCCTACACAGGTGATTTAAAGAAAAATTAGTGTGTCCATTTTCAATAAAATGGCTTACGTACACATGAGCATATGCTAATTGAGCTAAAAACAAACGGGTTGCTACATATTGGAACAGTTTTACTGAGAGAAATACAGTGTACATGGCAGACTCTTCCACTGGTACATTTTCATCTTTAAATCACTTCTTGGTCTGCTGCCCTCATACATCTCCTCCTACATGTCTCTGCGTGAGTGCAGCTACAGCAGGGGTGTCAAACATGCGGCCCATGGGCCGCATCCGGCCCGCCAGGGGGTTTTAGTTGGCCCGCAGATTAATCTGAATTATTATAAAAAGAATAAACGCTATTTTCTTAAAAATCTGCAGTTCCTATGTTGTCCGCTAAAGGCGGACTCCCTTCTTAAATAAACAATTTAAATTTTAATACTACTGTACAGTATATACAATATTTTACATAAACAACACATGCTGTATGGATTGTTTATTTAAAATATTGTATACAGTATTTAAATTTAAATTGTTTAGGAGGGAGTTTTGGAGTAACAGTATATATATATATATATATATATATATATATATATACAAAGTGCGCTCTCAGGACATGATTACCTGCAGTGTTCCATCAGTGAGAACTGAGCTTGGCAAAAGGGTATTCTCCTACTCCACTCCTGTTTTTTGGATTATCTAACAAAAAGATCTGAAGAGCTCGATCTTGACCTCTCTAAATGGCTTTAAGAATCTGTTGGAATCCTGGCAAAAACCAATGCAGATATGTTCCTGTTTTTGATTTTATACATCAGACTTATAATTTGTCTGTTTTGATGCTTTGACATTTTTGTTTTAACTTGTAAAAAAAAATCTGGATGCCTCTCTTATGATTGTCTATTCTTGATTGTCTAAGGAAAATCTTACGTTGCTGTTGTCATCATTCTTTGTTTGTAACCAGGTCTCTGTTGTAAATGAGTCCTCGAGGCTCAATGGGATTAACCTGCCTAAATAAAGGTTAAATGAATGAAATAGTAATTCAATTTGAACAAGATCCAAAACAATAGATTCTGTGGGGAAACAAGTTCTGTTTAACTACTATCTTATGGTGAGCTTAAATCTAAAAAAGCTAAAAGTCTGGTCCTCTGGTCCTCATTCAAAAAACAAAATGCCACAATGTTAGCAGGTCGCTTTCGTAAATGAGCCCATGAGGTTCAAAAGATTTACCTGACTAAATAAAGGTTGAATGAATGTTTGAATGTCCAGAGGACCACTTTTTTTTAGATGCAAATAGATAACTTTTAGTGCCCCCTGGTGGTTTCATGATGCAATAAAAAATAATCTCAAAATACAAGGATTTCTTACTATGGAAAAACAGCTGAATTGTGAGTTTGAAGCTAATTAAAGAGAGATAAAAACACAATTTAAATTTTATTTGGAGGTCAATGGAACAGTTTTGGATATGAGGGATACCACAAAGAGAATTTGATACTAAACTCAACGAGGCTATCCTGTATAAATAAAGGTTGAATGAAAAAAGGTCAGTTTTGTTGCTAATCTTTCACATTGATACGTCCCCTATCTATGTAATAAACATTTGATAGAAAAAGAAAATCCTTTAGGATATTTACTCTGTTTGTGCCTGGGGACTGGATCTTTGGGATGAACCAGTCTTTGCCGTAATGTATTTTGGGGTTTAAAAGCCACTGGGAGGGGGGTATACAAGCCACCCAGTGGCTTTTAAACCCCAAAATACATTACGGCAAAGACTGGTTCATCCCAAAGATCCAGTCCCCCGGCACAAACAGAGTAATATTGTGTATGCTGTTCAGTGTCAGGAGGGCTGTGATCAGTCTTATATCGGGGAAACTAAACAGCCACTGGCCAAAAGGATGGCCCAGCACAGAAGATCAACATCATCAGGTCAGGACTC
This sequence comes from Garcialebias charrua, assembly GCA_038048925.1. Classification (NCBI taxonomy): domain Eukaryota; kingdom Metazoa; phylum Chordata; class Actinopteri; order Cyprinodontiformes; family Rivulidae; genus Garcialebias; species Garcialebias charrua. The sequence goes on from JBBPBX010034665.1 coordinate 31,052, forward strand.
TGCAGTCTACACTCATCTCCAGGCCAGCGGTCACTCTTTCAGGGATGAAGATGTTCACATCCTTGATAGAGAGGAACAATGGTTTGAGAGAGGAGTAAAGGAGGCCATCTTTGTGAAAAGAAACCGTCCATCATTAAACGGAGGTGGAGGCCTCTGGGTTCAACTGTCCCCCACTTACAATGCTGTTATTGCCAGTATCACTCAGCCCTCTGTGAATAGCAAACAACCATCAGGGTGTTAACGATCCATCGTCAGGCTGATGGTCCTCCTTGTTCATGTGAGCAGCTGGTTTCAGGCTGTCATCAGCCAACTGGTTGATCCACTGTGGGAGGGTGCTATTTATATCAGCACTTTGTGTGGACTTGTTCCTGTTTAAAGTGCTTTATAAATAAAATGGTATGGTATGGTATAAGACTGAGCTGAATACAGCAGCTCAGACTGAGGAAGTCTTTCGGACGAAAGACGAAACGTTTCTACAGTTTTTTTTTTGCTTTGTTTTTTGTATGTCCAGAGGACCAGACTTAGCTTTTTCAGACTAGGTTTGACACGTTTGGCTTGGGTTTGGATCACTTTGGTTCCTTGGGATGCCCCCCTCCCGGTCTGGCGCATAACGAAGCCACTTCTTGACAGTTCCGCTGTAGTCCTTGTCAGTTAGCTTTGGGTCAAACTGCCGAGCAGCAGCTGAAAGACACAAAAATAAGAGTGAGGAAGATGGTGTATATTTGATAAAATTGTATACCCCCCTCCCCTCTTTTTTTTTTTTTGAGAGGTGCTATCTCCCATGTTCTGCTTTTGGTGTGTGCACAAACTGTCCCACACATTCCCACTGAATATGACAAATTTGAGTGTTTGTATAAACAAATATTGTGTGAGGATGCAAAATGTCATTGGCCATAATGAGATGACGTTTGATGAGGTACAGTGATGAGAGCAGCACTCACTTCACACGGGTGTGATTTTTTTAAATTAAATGCTCAACATCCAATTAGACTGAACTGGAAAGAGAAGCAAATGTCTAGTTTGACTCGATCTTGACAACATATCCATGCACCTATTAAGCTCACCAAGAACATTGTCCTTTGATTATTTCTTATAGCTTGCACTTTCACATTTTCTTTATTCAAAATTAATCCTTTTTTTTTTTTTTTGCATTTCATACAGAAGAGGCATGAAAGACAAGATGCAATACATTTTAGAAATTCAAAAGAATTTTTTACTATATGGCACACTAAGAGCATAATTATACAGGTAGTCCCCGACTTACGAGCGCTCTTACTTACGAGGTTCCAGACTTACGAGCTGGCGAATTTTTGGAAAAAACGCAAAAAATACAGAGTTTTTCTGTGTTTTTTCACCACAGTTCGTTAGCTAAACATGTGGACACACGTTTCCGATCATTTTTATGCACTAGTAAGCAGTTTTTCGATGAAAAACGAGTGTTTGTA
>JBBPBX010034666.1:0-32496 GCA_038048925.1 Garcialebias charrua
CCCCTCCCTGGGCTGCCACCTTACCGTGGTGGAGGGGTTTGAGTGTCTCAATGATCCTAGGAGCTATGCTGTCAGGGGCTTCATGCCCCTAGAAGGGTCACCCAAGGCAGACAGGTCCTAGGTGAGGGATCTGACAAAGCGCAGCCCAAAAACCCCTATGATGAGTACAATTAATGGACTAAGTTTTCCCTCGCCCGGACGCGGGTCACCGGGGCCCCACTCTGGAGCCAGGCCCGGAGGTGGGGCACGCTGGCGAGCGCCTGGTGGCCGGGCTTTTACCCATGGAGCTCGGCCGGGCACAGCCCGAAGAGGAGACGTGGGTCCCCCTTCCCATGGGCTCACCACCTGTGGGAGGGGCCAAAGGGGTCGGGTGCAATGTGAGATGGGTGGCGGCCGAGGGCGGGGACCCTGGCGGTCTGATCCTCGGCTACAGAAGCTGGCCATTGGGACATGGAATGTCACCTCTCTGGTGGGGAAGGAGCCTGAGCTAGTGTGTGAGGTTGAGAGGTTCCGACTAGAAATAGTCGGACTCACCTCAACGCATGGCTCTGGCTCTGGAACCAGTTTCCTTGAGAGGGGTTGGACACTCTTCCACTCTGGAGTTGCCCCTGGTGAGAGGCGCCGAGCAGGAGTGGGCATACTGGTTGCCCCCCATCTTGGTGCCTGTACGTTGGGGTTCACCCCGGTGAACGAGAGGGTAGCCTCCCTTCGCCTACGTGTGGGGGGACGGGCTCTGACTGTTGTTTGTGCCTATGCACCAAACGGCAGCTCAGACTACCCACCCTTTTTGGAGTCCTTGGAGGGGGTATTGGAGAGTGCGCCTCCTGGGGACTCCCTTGTTCTACTGGGGGACTTCAACGCTCACGTGGGCAATGACAGTGAGACCTGGAGGGGTGTGGTTGGGAGGAACGGCCCCCCTGATCTGAACCAGAGTGGTGTTCTGTTATTGGACTTCTGTGCTCGTCATGGATTGTCCATAACGAACACCATGTTTAAGCATAAGGGTGTCCATATGTGCTCTTGGCACCAGGACACCCTAGGTCGCAGTTCGATGATCGACTTTGTTGTCGTCTCATCTGATCTGCGGCCGCATGTCTTGGACACTCGGGTGAGGAGAGGGGCGGAGCTGTCTACTGACCACTACCTGGTGGTGAGTTGGCTCCGATGGTGGGGGAGGATGCCGGTCAGACCTGGCAGACCCAAACGTATCGTGAGGGTCTGCTGGGAACGTCTGGCAGAGTCTCCCGTAAGACGGAGCTTTAACTCCCACCTCCGGGAGAGCTTTGAACACGTTCCGAGGGAGGCGGGGGACATGGAGTCCGAGTGGGCCGTGTTCCGCGCCTCTATTGTCGAGGCAGCTTATCGGAGCTGTGGCCGCAAGGTTGTTGGTGCCTGTCGTGGTGGCAACCCTCGAACCCGGTGGTGGACACCGGCAGTGAGGGATGCTGTCAGGCTGAAGAAGGAGTCCTATTGGGCCTTTTTGGCTTGTGGGACCCCGGAAGCAGCTGATAGGTACCGGCAGTCCAAGCGGCATGCGGCTCGGGTGGTTGCTGAGGCAAAAACTCGGGCGTGGGAGGAGTTCGGAGAGGCCATGGAGAATGACTTCCGTACGGCTTCGAGGCGATTCTGGTCCACCATCCGGCGTCTCAGGGGGGGAAAGAGGTACGAGACCAACACCATTTATGGTGGAGGTGGCGTGCTGCTGACCTCAACTCGGGATGTTGTGAGTCGGTGGGCGGAATACTTCGAAGACCTCCTCAATCCTACTGGCACGTCTTCCACTGAGGAAGCAGAGCCTGGGGACTTTGGGTCGGGTTCTCCGATCTCTGGTGCTGAGGTCGCCGAGGTGGTTAAAAAGCTCCGCGGTGGCAAGGCTCCGGGGGTGGATGAGATTCGCCCGGAGTTCCTTAGGGCTCTGGATGTTGTAGGGTTGTGTTGGCTTACGCGACTCTGCAATATCGCGTGGACATCGGGGGCAGTTCCCTTGGATTGGCAGACTGGGGTGGTGGTTCCCCTATTTAAAAAGGGGGACCGTAGGGTGTGTTCCAACTATAGGGGGATCACACTCTTAAGCCTCCCTGGTAAGGTCTATTCAGGGGTTCTGGAGAGGAGGGTCCGTCGGATAGTCGAACCTCGGATTCAGGAGGAACAGTGTGGTTTTCGTCCTGGTCGTGGAACACTGGACCAGCTCTACACCCTCAACAGGGTCCTGGAGGGTGCGTGGGAGTTTGCCCAACCAGTTTACATGTGCTTTGTGGACTTGGAGAAGGCATTCGACCGCGTCCCTCGGGGGGTTCTGTGGGGGGTACTCCGGGAGTATGGGGTACCAGGCCCTTTGATAAGGGCTGTTAGGTCCCTGTACGACCGGTGTCAGAGCTTGGTCCGCATTGCCGGCAGTAAGTCAGGCTCGTTTCCAGTGAGAGTTGGACTCCGCCAAGGTTGCCCTTTGTCACCGATTCTGTTCATAACTTTTATGGACAGAATTTCTAGGCGCAGCCAAGGTGTTGAGAGGATCCGTTTTGGTGACCTTAGAATCGCTTCTCTGTTTTTTGCAGATGATGTGGTCCTATTGGCTTCATCAGCTCGTGATCTACAGCTTTCGCTGGAGCGGTTTGCAGCTGAATGCGATGCGGCCGGGATGAGGATCAGTTCCTCCAAATCCGAGGCCATGGTCTTGAGCCGGAAAAGGGTAGCATGCCCTCTCCGGGTCGGGGAGGAGGTCCTGCCCCAAGTGGAGGAGTTTAAGTATCTCGGGATCTTGTTCACGAATGAGGGAAAACTGGAGCGTGAGATCGATAGGCGGATAGGTGCAACGTCCGCAGTGAAGCGGGCGCTGTACCGGTCTGTCGTGGTGAAGAGAGAGCTGAGTCAAAAGGCAAAGCTCTCAATTTACCGATCGATCTACGTTCCCACCCTCATCTATGGTCATGAGCTTTGGGTTATGACCGAAAGAACAAGATCTCGGATACAAGCGGCTGAAATGAGTTTTCTCCGCAGGGTGGCTGGACTCTCCCTTAGAGATAGGGTGAGAAGCTCAGTCATCCGGGAGGGACTCGGAGTAGAGCCGCTGCTTCTCCACATCGAGAGGAGCCAGTTGAGGTGGCTCGGGCATCTGGTTAGGATGCCTCCTGGACGCCTCCCTGGTGAGGTGTTCCGGGCACGTCCCACCGGGAGGAGACCCAGAGGAAGACCCAGGACGCGCTGGAGGGACTATGTTTCTCGGCTGGCCTGGGAACGCCTTGGGATTCCCCCGGAGGAGCTGCTCCAAGTGGCTGGGGAGAGGGAAGTCTGGGCCTCCCTACTTAGGCTGCTACCCCCGCGACCCGACCCCGGATAAGCGGAAGAAGATGGATGGATGGATGGATGGATATACAGGTAACCCCCCACTTACGACTCCATCGACCTACGAACAACGGGACCTACGAACGTATCATATTTAATAAAAATATGAAATTACTGTATTAAAAAAAATATATATATATATATTTTTTTTTGTGTGTGTTTAAATGTTCTTAATTTCATGTGTACATCACTTTGTTGCAGCTGTGGTTGTTTTAAAGGCTTTATAAATAATAATTATGATAAAAAAGATCATTTCTGATCATTTTTGAGCAATCTTGGGCAACAGGAAGTAGGTCTTCAGTTTACACGGTCACAAATTAATGTAGAACACCGGACGCCATTTTAGGTTCAGTCACTGGGGTCTCCGGTCACAAATTAATGTAGAACACCGGACGCCATTTTAGGTTAGCTGCCGGGAGCCGGCCGAAGACTGGTGACCAGGATGGCTTCATATGGATTAATTACTATATAATTAATGGTTAAATATACTGTAATCAGTTTGTTCAATTTTGTATCATGGAGGATTTTTCTAACGCATTATGTTACATTTGTATATGTATATGAATATGAGATATTATTTTATTGTAAATAAACATCTCTAAACTGTTGTTTTTCATCTGTTCACACCTACAGTCCAGAAATGAGATTTATTTGCATCAATGCTGATTGAAAAATCTGTAAAATAGATGTAACAAATGTGTTTCTTTTGCTAAATAAAAATAAGAAAACAGTGAAACTTGTTTCATGTTGACCACTTCTCCTCCATTCAGTCAGGCTCTCTACCAATAAAAACTATACAACCCTATAGAAGCAGGTGGACAAAGAAAAGCAAATTAACTTTGTGAACAAAACGCACAGCAGAAGCAAAAACCATAAATCCAAAATGTGATGCAGAGTGTGGTAAGATTGAAGCGGACCTTTCGACATAAACTGAACACAAACAACTCAAGACGAAGATCTGACAAAGGAACAATAGTTGTTGTATAAACCGAAGGAGACAGTGGCTCCAAGAAGATGTGAAGAAACGAGACATAGGACAAAGAGCGCTGAAAACACCAGTGGAGCAGAAAGAAGCAGCTGCACAGAAACAGCACGACATGTGAAGCTGAGACAATTATTTCAGCAAGTAAATATATATTTATAAACATGTTTGTGTGTGGCAACGAGCTAGGTAATGCTAATAAAAGCAAAACACTAGCTAAAAGTTAGTTGTAGCATGAGATTGGAAGCCAAAAGAAGCAAAACAGTAGCTATAGTAGCAACATGCTTAGAAAGATTAGCTAAAAGAGAAAATCTATCCAAAAGAAGTGGAGCAATAGCTAGACACATAAAATGCCTTCTAAAGAGTGCAAAATATTTGGGTTGCCATTTGTTACACAGTCAAAAATTAATAGCAATATTTTTGGTTTATTTAGCTTTTCATAAGCAAAAAAATTTTTTTTTCTTCCAAAGTCATGTTTTTACCATATTATTCATACATTTACAAATGTCATAGTTCTGAAGTAAATATTTAATTTACAAGCTAAATATTTAGTTTAGCAAATAAATGTTTATGTCCAAGCTAAATGTTTTATTTACAAACTAAATATTTAATTTGCTAACTAAATATTTAGTTAGTGAACTAAACATTTAGTTAGCAAATTGAATATTTATTTTTAATTAAATGTTTGGTTTTGAAAAAATATTTAGCTTGGAAATTGAATATTTAATTTACACCAAAATATTTAGTTTGTAAATTAAACATTTATCTTGGACATAAACATTTAGTTTGTAAACTACATATTTTGTGTGGAGCTACATATTTAGCTTGCTTATTAAACATTTAACTCGCAAGTTAAATATTTAGTTTGTAAATTAAACATTTAGCTTGGACATAAGCATTTAGTTTGTAAACTAAATATCTAGTGTGGAGCTAAATATTTAGCTTGCTAACTAAATATTTAACTTGCAAGTTAAATATTTAGTTTGTAAATTAAACATTTAGCTTGGATATAAGCATTTAGTTTGTAAACTAAATATCTAGTGTGGAGCTAAATATTTAGCTTGCTAACTTAATATTTAACTTGTAAGTTAAATAATTTGTTAGTAAACTAAATATTTAGCTTGTAAATTATATATTTAGTTTGGAACTATGACATACATAAATGTATGAATAACATGGTAAAAATAGGACCTAAAAAAAATCTTAGGAAAGGCTAAATAAACCAAAATATTTCTGTTAATTTTTGATTGTGTAACTTTGCAAACGACAGAACATAAAAATATAGCTAAAAGTAGTTTAATTGCAGCTTAAAGGTGCTATGTGTAACTTTCTGTAGAGTGCAGAACTTAGAAAAATTTTCAACAGGCAAAGCATTCTGATCCCTCCCCCTCAGAGCCATATATGGCTCTGAGGGGGAGGCTCTGCTGAGATTCAAATTCAAGCTCTGTTTTTATTGGCTGATTCAAATTCAAGCTCTGTTTTTAATTGGCTGGTTACAAACTCTGTTTTTATTGGCTGTCATTGTCCTGGTCACTCTGTGTTTTTAGTGTTTTTATAAATGCTGATAGAGAAGCAAGGGGACTATAGTTTTTTTCAGAGATTACTTTGTCTAACATCAGTTTGTCAGTAGATAGTGACAGAGTGAAGAAATATGTTAAAAATATATTGTTTGAAAAGTTACAGACTACATTACAATCTTACATACCCCAGCTTTAAAGCTAAACGTACGCTCCTGATTTTGCCTTTAGCTGCTGGTAAATGTTCAGGTGGTGCGTTATCCTTCATGACATCACTCTTTGTGGAAATGGTGTCTCATGGCTAAATATTCCAGACCAACCTCTCTGTCTGCACCGCCCTGTCCACTCGGTGGTTTTGGTTTTTGTTTCTGAAAGCTGCAGCCTCTGCCCCCCCCACCCCCGACCCAGCAGCTTGGGCCCAGCAGTTTTCAGTGTTCTGCCATGTCTTATCAGATCAGAGACGGAACGGGATACAGAGGAGACTCTGTGTAATTTATGTACAACATGCTACAGCATCTTTATCTACAGATCAGTGCATCCTGGCCCCCAGACTCTCACCAGAACCCCCCCATACACACACACAAACACACACACCCCTTCTAGATCAATAAAAGACAACGGTGTTGGGTGCAGCCGTCTCAAATTCTTCATCACTTTTCTTCTCATATTTTTTTTACATCAGCCTCGCCTGTCTTATTTTCCATTCCTGCGGTTGGATCATCAACACCCCCTCAGACAGCGCGTGTGCTCCTCGTGTGAAGTTAATTTTGAGGCGAGAACGTGTTTAAAGTGTAAATATCAGTGAAGGTTGAGCTGTTTGGGGGGAACCTTCACTTGTTATCATCATACGTTAGTGTGTTTATGTGTTTGTGCAGATCAGAGGGTAAACCCAGAATCAATGGATGGAAAGCTGTAGTAAGAGGTGTGTGTGTGGGAGGTGTGTGTGTGTGTGTGTGTGTGTGTGTGTATGTGTGTGTGGGAGGGCAGCATGTGCCTGTTGTAACCAGATCGGCCCGTCTCAGCCCCTCATTAGCAGCAGGCTGTGGACACCAGAGGCCTTGCTTGGAGAGGCTCATGCAGATGAGCAGAAACCCGAGGAGCTGAGCTGGGAGCTGGGGAGGACGAGGCAGGAGAACTGAGGAGGTGCAGATCAGAAACATTTGTTTTCCTCGTCGCTGCACAACGGTCATTTTTCTTCTGCTGCCGTGTCACACATTTAGATGACAAGTAAAGAGAAGAAAGCTGGAGTGGAAATCTCTTTTTTTATGTAAACAAACAAACAAACAAACAAAAGCATTTCATTTGATTTGGGTCCAGCGGTGGATGAGTGGTTAGAGCAGTCATCCTCCAATGCAAGAGTTGGGGGTTCAATTCCACCAGCAGTCACATACCCAAGTGTCCCTGGACAAAACACTGAACCCCTCACTGCCTCCGATGCGAGTCCCATCAGTGCTTGAAGTAGGGATGCGAATCTCTGTGTCTGGAGAACCGATTCCGATTTTTGGTGTCACGGTTCAATTCAAAATCGATTTTTTGATTCAGAAACGATTTTTGATTCAGAAACGATTTTTCTATTAAAATGGTCTTAAATTTAGTTTCAGTTTTTGTAACTGACAAGCTGAAAAGAATAAACAATATTTTTTGAATGTCCAGAGGACCAGACTTGGCTTTTTTAGATTTTTCTACCTGGATTATTGAGCATGCATCAGGGTAATAAACAACTATGTAAACAAATGGAACATTTATTTAAAACAATAATTTTAGGTTTCTTATTGTATCAAATTTTTTGCATCGTTTGCTATTTATACCAAAAATAGGAACAAATAATACAGGAATGAATTAAATTCTGTAACTTAAATAACCAGTCTGCTGGAGGTCTCTTCCTGCTAAAGGAAGTTTTTTCTTTCCACTGTCCCCTTTGTTCTGGCTCAGGATGGAAGACTGTAACGAAGTGACAATTCAACACAATCTGCTGTTTCCTCAGATACAAATCTTTTACTAATTGACGACTTGTATAATGTGAATGTTTCTGTTCAGTGATCTGAGACGACTCCTGTTGGCACTTGGAGCTACAGAAATAAACTGAATTGAACTGACCTCATCACAGTTTTAAGACTTTTAAAAATTGCCCTATAAAAGGAAAAGTTTAAATGTTTTTAATGAACCTCAGAGTTCCAGTGGATCAGGAGCAGATGAGCATTAATATATGAAATGTTGATTATGGTAATTTTATTTAACAAAAACAAAAGTTGTATGGGCACGTCTTTTTAATGCCTCAACAGAAAGACAAGACTTGATTCTTAAGAAGAAGCAGAGTTTTAGCTTGTTTTTCTTCCACAATGTGAAACTTGAATGATGTTTTCAGACAGGAAGTCGGTCTCTGAGCTGCCGAGTGATTTACTGACAGAAAATCTTTAAACGCCCGAACAAGAAAATCCAGCCTTTAAAATACGCTTTTATTTAAGTCTAGGTTTATAAAAGCAGAACAGGATGTTTGCATGGGTGCTTATTATGAGTCAAGGTGTAGCTGTGTGCTCACATGGGTATAGTCCTGTTATTAGAGATGGTGATGTTCTTTAGTGTGAGAGATGCAGGTTCAGTTTCCTGGAAGGCTTTTATGTATTTTTAAACAAACTGTGATGAAATGCTTTGCTTTATTTAAATATGAAACCAGCCGTGAATATTTGCTAACCTTTACTTGTAGGCCTAACGCGCTAAAAGCTGCTGTAAGCTGTGACGCAGCGCTGGACCATCTTTGGACCGAGCTGACCCTGGGAAGTTTTGACTCAGCAGGGTAAGGTTATCAGCTGGGTTACGCTTTCTACTAGGGCTGCACGATACTGGATTTTTAGCCGATATCCGATATTTTATATACGTTCGTCTGTCAGAACACAGCCCTCTTGTTTAGGCTTATTTGCTACAAAAATTGGGCCGCAGCTATAAGAGCTGGTGACATATATTCAGTAACAGCCATGTGATATGCGTAGCACTTTGACTTATATTAAATGAAAAGTGTTAAATGTTATTTATTAGCATTAGTCACCTGCGATGCCGTCTCACTTGTGGAGGCTTGTTCCAGGTTCCAGCTGCAGTGTGGGATCCTCTGCACTCCTGTGCATGAAGAACAGACTTTTTAAGTTCAAAGTTTTGGTCTATCCATTGTGCCGTAAGACTAATCATGCTAACGGGGCTAACACAACGTCTGTGGTATAAATCACAAAGTGCTATCGGCTATTAGCTTCTCAATGACTGTTGTAACTCGGGTAGCGTGACGTCGGAAAAATATATCCGACTGGGGACGATGTAGCGAGGCTAAACGTAGTCCATAAATCTTCGGAATCCGACATCCTCACCAACAATCAATAAAACTTCCACACCACCGACATTTTGACTTCTTCCTCTACGCCGTGATCAGATTGGGTAGGCGCGCGTGATGTCATCACGTTGTGCTGGCTCTGCAGGCATCCTTGTCCCTGGGTTGTGATTAGGGCTTTAACAGACTATCCGAGTAATTGACACATCAATTCCTAGGACATCTATCGAGGTTTATAATTTCACGTCGAGTATTCGAAGTGACGTCATCACGTCGCAGTCACACCACAGAAAATAAATCAACTTCCTGTTTCACATAATGTACCCTAATGTGGGTTAAACCCAACCAAGACACTTTGAACTGAGCAACAACCAAACTTTAATAACACACAAGAGGCAGGTCTATATCACAGACGTCCGTCTCACTCATGGTGTGGCCAGAACACTAACATACCACTAAGCATTATGGGAAAGACATAACACATAGTCCACTCCCCGTAACCACTACAGGGGGCGGTGTTGCATGGCATGCACTGTTGCAGGTGCGGGGTGGTGTCTGCCTCACGGTTTTTAGTTTTGTTTTTGACGTGCCGCATGTTTCTTTCACTTTTGCAGTTTAATAATAATTATAGTTTTGTTTTTCCTGTGACTTATCTGCATTCTGCAGTATGATAAATGATAGGGGCATAATATATGCTCCCAATGTTTTGTTGGGCCTTTTTTTTGTAAATAATTATGCTTTTATGCATTTTTCTTTTCATCTTAAGATCCTATGATGTCATCCACTACTCGAGTTTTACTCAAGTTTTTTTATGCTAATGTCGAGTTTAAAAAGTATGTACTCGTTCAACCCCTAGTTGTGATACAAAAACAGCGTCTTATATTGGTGAGTTATTTTGATGGAATGACCGATGTCCGATGTCCGATGTTTAACTTTAACGCTAATATCGACCGATACCGTGCTGATAATATCATGCATCCCTACTTTCTACCCTGAAAAAAATAGAATCAAAATGATGTGATTGTTTAATTTGAACCACTAGAAAGTTGAATTAAAAGGAAAACCTCAATTGGGAACTTGGCGCCATAACCTCCATTAGCATCTACTAGCTCAAACCAACTAATGCTTTTTTTTAGAACCCAAACTCGTCTGGTGCAAACTAAAGTTATTAACGAAGCCAAACAGGTAAAACATCTTCTGACTAGTTCTTATTATCTTACTCTTAATTGTTACATCCAGAAACAGAGGTCCAGTCAGGTCGATTTGGTCAAAATCTACGTTAAAACGGTGGACAGTGAAGAATGACACGTCTCGTCTCCGACCCAAACACAGGTCAAACGTTTTGACACATACCTTCTCGTTCAACCCAGTAAACTCACCTCCAGTTAGACACTGGTTGATGTCAATAAAACCAGCACTAAACAACGTATTGCTACTTTTGTAAACTTGTGAATATCTTGCACTTAATGATCTCACTCTATCCTGTGTGATTCTGATCTTTAAAAACAGCTTCCTTTTTTTTGTACAGTTGACATAAAGCAGCTGACAGTTTTCAGCTGAGTTGGACTGAACCAACTCAAAGATGGGGGCGGGGGTGGTTAGAACATGACAATTATTAAAGCTGCAGTCTGTAGTTTTTTGAACACGCTGGAACTTAGAAAAATTTTGAACAGAGACACGTTTCTGGTCCCTCCCCCTCAGAGCCATATATGGCTCTGCTCCCCCTTGCTCTGCTGAACTTCAGCTCAGCTTCCTTAGCTCCGCCTCCACTGCATGTCCTGTCGCAGCCGCTGCGATTTTCTGTGTTTATATGTTAATAAAACGTTCTAAAAAATAAAATAAAAACATGGAGCGCTGGTCCAGCACACCAGAACACCAGGAAATCTGCAGAGCCTCGCGCAGCCACGTTGAACCCGAGTTTAATTCGCTCGTGACAAATTCATTCATTTCCTCATTGTTTCAGTCATGGAGTCAGCGGAGGAGGAAGCGATCACTTGACTTTTGGCAAAAAAACAAAAGAAAAGTCCAGATCAGGGATGAAGAAGGGGAATTTAATACATTTGTGTCACATACAAAACAGTTTTGCATCGCTTTGCAATCCTTTGAACGAGAACGTGCGCGGCCGCTGGGGCTGGGACAGGCGGGGGCGTGGGTTAGGGGCGTGAGAAGTGAGAAGCTCTGTTTTTATTGGCTGGTTAAAAACTCTGTTTTTATTGGCTGGTTAACGGCGGGTCACTGTGGGTTTTTAGAAATGCTTTTAGTAACACCTGGAGAAGCAAGGGGAATATAGTTTTTTTCAGAGATTACTTTGTCTGTCAGGAGATAGTGACAGAGTGAAGAAATATGTTAAAAATATATTTTTAGAAAAACTACAGACTGCAGCTTTAATGTTTTAGTCTGTACCTAAAAGTGGGGGGGGTGGGGTGGCACAGAGGCCAGAGAAGGTGGCTTGTCAGAGTCAGAGTCAGAGAGTCTTTATTGTCGTTTGCACCGCATGTGGTACATGTGATGAAACGAGATTATGTACAGTTACATCCAACAACAAAATGCAAGAGAAAAACAGTAATAACATCTAGGATTAACTAAGAAAAACATCAACTAGCAATACACTAAGCCCTAATATAATTGTGATCAGAAAGTTGCTGGTTCAACTCCCTACACAGGTGGAAAAGGTGAAGCAGTGTTCTGTGGTTGTGTCAGGAAGAACAGCCTTCGTCTTAACGTTGGAAGTGATAACGGGCTTTCAAAAACAGAAAAGGTGGACCCCATCTTTTGATTTTGGATCAAACACAATTTGACCCTCACATCAGAAAATGGGGAGTTGCTCCTCATGCTGCATTCATCTGGAAGCTTGCATGCATTAAAAAAACAAGTTTACACATAAAACATCATAATATCTTCAGCGCGATGAGCCAGAATCACTTTAGGACATCCATGAACTTTGTCGTAGCAAAGTTCAGAGAAGAAAAGCAACAAAAAAAAACTTCCCAGCAGCAGTCTGGTGTTCAGGCAGGTACTGAAGCTTTACCGTACGAGGTGAACCAAAAGCAGAGCTGAAACTGATTGAAGTGACATTTACAGGTGACTTTTCAAGCTGTTTAATGCGCTGCAGCCGTGGAGCTAATTAGCTGTTGAACCTGCGTGATAACGGCAGAGCACTTTTACCGGAGACTGTCTTTGGCATTTTCTTTCAAATTTACGAAAGAGTGGGCTTAAAGAAAATTATTAACAGCTCAACGAGAAGATGGAGGTTTGAGACTGTTTCTGTAAAGTAGCTTACAAACCTTTAGAAAGCATGAAATAAACTTTGAGTTCCTGAACAAAGGATGCGAGGAGATGAGTTTAAAGTTCACCAAACAATTTTTTGCGAGAAAATATCACTCAGGAGACAAAGAAAGACTTCCATGCAGGGATGCTTCCAGAAAGTTTAAAGATGGGGGGCCTCTGACCAATACAAAGCAAGGACAGAATTTCAGCAGTTTTATCATGATGTTATTTATTAATTTAAAAATCACTTGAATATGGGATTTGGGGAATCACTTTTTAAAAACAGTCCTTTGTTTTCATCCCTGTTACGTCCACAAGGAACATAGCATATTAAGGGACACGAGACGAAAAAGAGGGTTAAAAAAAGATTTTTATTTTTAAACTCTTGGGCGGTGCAGCTCTGTTTGCGCCGCCCCCGTCTGCTCTGTGAAGAGAAAAAAGGAAACGTTCAGGCCCTCAGCTTCCTCGTGTCCACAAGACCCCAAAAGTAACAAAACAAAGTTGGACCTGGTGAGCCGGTCTAACAAAATATAACGGCACCCCAGAGGGCTAACCCCGACATAGGGCCGTAGAAGCCTCTGTGGGTACCGGACTAAATTCAAAAGTTCCCACCTAAGATAAACAAAAGGTGAAAAACATGACAACTGGTCTCACCAGGTCGAATCCAGCTCCAGGATGGTAAAACAAAAACAAAGGTCCATCTGGTCTAGGAAAAAAAAAGAACTTCATGGCAAACAGGTCGCTCAGACCTCAGTCTTCACTGCTCAGGACGAGCACACACAGCTTCCATCAACAAAGGCGTCTTCTTCGGGAGTGGCAACCCGGACTGACAGGTGTGGGCGGAGGGACGGAAACCAAAAGCCCTCCTGCTCCAAAACTCCCCCACTGCTTCCTCGACTTCTTCGGCTTGGATCTGCCTGGACCTCCGCCACCCAGCCTATTTATAGGCAGACCAATAACCCCACCAATAGCATGATACAATTAATACTCAGCTGAAGTCAATCAGCCTCCCAAAACCTCTTAACACCTCATCACGCTGAAATGAGTAAAAATAACGTGCCCAGGGTGCGTAACAATCCCATTTTAACAGCTGATATTATTAATTGAAAACAGCTCCGTCACTATGCAACTCATCGAAGCACGTCCTCTCCTCCCCTAAATTCATCCTGCATATATACAGTACATATCTTGAATATGGTGGTGACCATCTTGGATTTTGACATGGCAACCTGACACTTGCTGTTTTTAGAAGCAGCCACACACCAAAATGAAAGTTGGCACTTTGCTTATTTTTTTAAAGTTATCCACATTTATATGGTGGCAGCCATCTTTGATTTTGACATGGCAATGCAATTTTCAAAAGGAACCTCTCTTGCACCCAGATAGTTCACACCAGACGTTCTTGATTGGATAAAGTGTAATTCTACTCATCTCCCTGCATGTTCTGAGTGAGACATGCTTTAAAAAGAGCTTCAGTAAACAAAACAAAGCAAGACATATCCTTATAACAAACAACAAAAAGCTCTATAACATCGCCCAACCAGTTACAGTGTTTTTCACAGCAGAGTTTGGAGTAGATATGAGTGTTTTTCTCTAGTTTCTTATTGAAACAATGACCCAGCAGCCAACTGCAGTCCAATTGCAGCGCATTGAAAGAAGTTGTTCTGGAGAATAGCGTTTGCTTCTGTTCCGTATTCGTGCCCAGCTCTTTTGTCCAAGTCTCTCCGTGGCAGGAGGCGTTTGACTGAACGTTATAATGTGGTGTATAAAGAATGTATAATGGTCATTATTGTTCCTTTCATGCAGTTACCGCCTGGAGCTTTATTCTGTAAGTCGAACACGAGTGTGTCGCAGGAAACAACATCATTAAATGTATATTGTGTGTGGGGGTTTATTATCAGATACATTTCAGGGAAATTAGCTTTATTAAGCCAACAAACGATGTATTCAAGAACAAACAGAACGATCTAAAGTCTTTTTTTCTTCAACAATGGCATTGCAGTTTAGAGGTGCAACGTGGGTAATTACATCCCGACAGCCCGAGCGGTGCCTTAAACACCGAGCCACAACGCGAGTCACCCAGTGACTTGTTTATTTATTTATTTATTTATTTATTTATTTATTTATTTATTTATTTATTTCCAGTTCTGATTATTTTTAACAAGCATGAAAATACGAAGAAGGCCTGATTCTCTGTGAAATAGTCCCTTCCCCCATCAATCTCATATCCCCCTGCACATCTCCCTCATCTACTGGAGAGAAACTGAAGCACCACTTCAAGCCGGCGCTATTATTTGCTCTTTTCGGGGCCCGGCCCCTGAAGTACTGCACTCAGTTAGGACCAGTAATGTAGATTCCATTTTAGCTGCTATTAGGCCCCATCTGTTCTAGCAGACCTGCTCGTTCGTTATTCTTCCACTGCTCTCTCTCCATCGTCGTGTCTGCATGTTGCCATCCAAACTCGCTCTGGTTTTGTCCCACCCCACCCACCCCCTCACTGACTCCCCAATCAGTCCTTCACCCATCTGTCCCCCTTCTATCTCTCCATCCTCTTCCTCCCCTGCCTCCAACCTCTTCACTTCTCTGCACTCCCTGCCTTGCCCCCAGGGGAGCCCTGCAAACTGCTTATTCAACATAAAGATATGTAACGACATTTTGGAAGGCAAAGAGGCCTGTGTGGTTTTTAATTCATATTTAATGGCTGTCAGGCTAAATAGCCCACTATCCTAAGTGGGGGAGAGGCTGCAGCTCTTCCACTTAAGACTGAGAGCCGTCTGCTCGTCCATATCTGCCGGCCGCTCCGAGATGTTGCTCCTGCTGCTTTCTTTAGGAAAATTACTCAAGCTGCAGACTCAGACACGAATAACTGTCTCACAGGAAGCGGAAAACACTCAAATATTTTTAATAAAATCCCCAAAGCTTTACTAATCAAAGATTTTGTAATGAAAAGTTGTGCTTCTTCGTGTCTGTGCTGCGTCTATTTGTTGTATTCATGCGCCGAATTGTGTTGTTTTGTCTGTTTTTATTGATTATACAAGTTATGTTTCACATAATTCAATAATGCTTACATGTGATTCAGTGTTCTTTAAATAACTTTGCCATTGGCAGAATCTTACTCAAGTAAAAGCATGTAAATTGTGCCAAATATTAAAACGAAATTCTATAATAATAATAATAATAATAATGAATTTAATTTATAACGCACTTTTCATTAATGAAAATCTCAAAGTGCTACAAAGTGCAACAAAATTAAAGGTCAAGTAAAACAAGTGATAAAACAAGGAAAATCAATAATAGTATCAACTAAGATCAAAGATAAAATCATGAGGAAGCAGAGTAGGCTCGCTTACACCAGATATTAAACTATAAAATGTAAAATAACATTATACTAATCAGAATGCATAAATATCAACAAATTGGCATAAAAAAATAAAAAATCTGGTAAAATAAATTCATTTTAATACACATTATTTATTTATTATTTTTACTGTAAAATCATCTCCATCTTCTGTTTATTGCAGCCTCTATGCACTTTTCAGAGAAGAGCAAAAGAATAAGTAAATCTGTTTTATTTTTGAGCTCACATGTATTACAATTTATAGACATTATTAAATATTAAACTTCAAAAATATATGGAGTGCCATTTGTAAAGTTACACAGTCAAAAATTAACAGCAATATTTTTGGTTTATTTTGCCTTTCATAAAAAAATTTTTTTTCAAAGTCATATTTTCCCCATGTTATTTGTACATTTATAAATGTCCTATATCACTAACTAAATATTTAATTTAAAAGCTAAATATTTAGTTTACAAACTAAATACTTGATTTGCAAGTTAAGTACACTATTTTGTTAGCACGATAAATATTAGCTAAACACTAAATATTTAGTTTACAAACTAAATGGTGTCCAAGGTAAATGTTTAATTTCCAAACTAAATACAGTTTTTAACTTGCAAGTTAAATATTTAGTTAGTGACCTAAATATTTAGTTGTAAATTAAATATTTAATTTCCAAGCCAATTATTTATTTTAAAAACTAAACATTTAATTTCCAAACCAAATATTTATTATCCAAGCTAAATATTTAATTTCCAAACTAAACTTTTCATTTCTAAGCTAAAAACTTAATTCCTAAACTAAATATTTAATTTGTTTTATTAAATATTTATACATCCATCCATCCATTCTCTTCCGCTTGTATGGGGTCGGGTCGCGGGGGTAGCAGCCTAAGTAGGGAGGCCCAGACTTCCCTCTCCCCAGCCACTTGGGCCAGCTCCTCCGGGGGAATCCCAAGGCGTTCCCAGGCCAGCCGAGAAACATAGTCCCTCCAGCGTGTCCTGGGTCTTCCTCTGGGTCTCCTCCCGGTGGGACATGCCCGGAACACCTCACCAGGGAGGCGTCCAGGAGGCATCCTAACCAGATGCCCGAGCCACCTCAACTGGCTCCTCTCGATGTGGAGAAGCAGCGGCTCTACTCCGAGTCCCTCCCGGATGACTGAGCTTCTCACCCTATCTCTAAGGGAGAGTCCAGACACCCTGCGGAGAAAACTCATTTCAGCCGCTTGTATCCGAGATCTCGTTCTTTCGGTCACAACCCAAAGCTCATGACCATAGATGAGGGTGGGAACGTAGATCGATCGGTAAATTGAGAGCTTTGCCTTTTGACTCAGCTCTCTCTTCACCACGACAGACCGGTACAGCGCCCGCTTCACTGCGGATGCTGCACCTATCCGCCTATCGATCTCACGCTCCAGTTTTCCCTCATTCGTGAACAAGACCCCGAGATACTTAAACTCCTCCACTTGGGGCAGGACCTCCTCCCCGACCCGGAGAGGGCACGCTACCCTTTTCCGGCTCAAGACCATGGCCTCGGATTTGGAGGAACTGATCCTCATCCCGGCCGCATCACACTCGGCTGCAAACCGCTCCAGTGAAAGCTGTAGATCACGACCTGATGAAGCTGCAAAAAACAGAGAAGCGATTCTAAGGCCACCAAAACGGATCCTCTCAACACCTTGGCTGCACCTAGAAATTCTGTCCATAAAAGTTATGAACAGAATCTGTGACAGAGGGCAACCTTGGCGGAGTCCAACTCTCACCGGAAATGAGCCTGACTTACTGCCGGCAATGTGGACCAAGCTCTGACACCGGTCGTACAGGGACCTAACAGCCCGTATCAAAGGGCCTGGTACCCCATACTCCCGGAGTACCCCCCACAGAGCCCCCCGAGGGACACGGTCGAATGCCTTCTCCAAGTCCACAAAGCACATGTAAACTGGTTGGGCAAACTCCCACGCGCCCTCCAGGACCCTGCTGAGGGTGTAGAGCTGGTCCAGTGTTCCACGACCAGCACGAAAACCACACTGCTCCTCCTGAATCCGAGGTTCGACTATCCGACGGACCCTCCTCTCCAGAACCCCTGAATAGACCTTACCAGGGAGGCTTAAGAGTGTGATCCCCCTATAGTTGGAACACACCTACGGTCCCCCTTTTTGAATAGAGGAACCACCACCCCAGTCTGCCAATCCAAGGGAACTGCCCCCGATGTCCACGCAATATTGCAGAGTCGCGTAAGCCAACACAACCCCACAACATCCAGAGCCCTAAGGAACTCCAAGCGAATCTCCTCCACCCCTGGGACCCTTCCACCGCAGAGCTTTTTAACCACCTCGGTGACCTCAGCACCAGAGATTGGAGAGCCCGACCCAAAGTACCCAGGCTCTGCTTCCTCAGTGGAAGACGTGCCAGTGGGATTGAGGAGGTCTTCGAAGTACTCCGTCCACTGACTCACAACATCCTGAGTTGAGGTCAGCAGCACGCCACCCCCACTATAAATGGTGTTGGTGCGTACCCTTTCCCCCCCTGAGACGCCGGATGGTGGACCAGAATCGCCTCGAAGCCGTACGGAAGTCATTCTCCATGGCCTCTCCGAACTCCTCCCACGCCCGAGTTTTTGCCTTAGCAACCACCCGAGCCGCATGCCGCTTGGACTGCCGGTACCTATCAGCTGCTTCCGGGGTCCCACAAGCCAAAAAGGCCCAATAGGACTCCTTCTTCAGCCTGACAGCATCCCTCACCGCCGGTGTCCACCACCAGGTTCGAGGGTTGCCGCCACGACAGGCACCAACAACCTTGCGGCCACAGCTCCGTTAAGCTACCTCGACAATAGAGGCGCGGAACATGGTCCACTCGGACTCAATGTCCCCCGACTCCTTCAGAACGTGTTCAAAGTGCTCACAGTGCATAAGTAATATACCTGATGATTATATTCACGCACTCTGGTTCTGTCCACCTCAGCACTTTGGTGGACTTGTTCCTGTTTAAAGTGCTTTATAAATAAAATGGTATGGTATGGTATGGTACCTGTTCAGAGGTTCTGGGTACAGGTATGTGAAGACTTGTCTAAATGTTTGAAATTTAATATCCCACTCTCTCCATCTGTTTGCTTATTGGGTATCTTTGAAGATGTTATACTAGAAAAAAATACATCCTATATGCTTTTCACTGCCTTATGCATCGCAAAGAAAACCATACTCGTAAATTGGAAAAATAAAAATAATCTTAGCATTAATCAGTATAAAAATCTTCTGTTAGATCATATTAGTCTTGAAACAGCATCTGCCGACACATCGGATCAATCTATTTGGCATTCTTTGATCGGCTCCGTTACGTAGTGAGGGTGGGGGTCTGGGATGTGGCCTTGTGGGGCATTGGGGCTGGTGGGGGGGGAGGTTGGGGTTTGGGGCGCCGGGGGGTTGGGGCTGCTTGGGCGGGGAGGACCCTGTCTTCGACCTGGGGAGGACCGGGGGGGTTCTGGGGGATATCTGCTAGGGGCGGCATGCGGGCCCTCGGGTGGTCGGTGGCGGCGGTCATGGGTCGCCGGTCGGTGACCCGGCTGTGCTGGGGTGGTTTCGGGGCGGGTGCCGGGGCTTGGGACTCTGGGGACGTGTCGTCCCCGGGCTTGGGCCTGGTAGGGATCGGGGATCGTGGGCTCTGGCGGGCGGGTCGCCGGGCATGGGCTGACTGGCGCTCTGGTGCCCGGCTCTGGCCGGGGGCCCTCGGCTCGCTGGTGGGTTGGGGTTCATATGCTGGGGGGTGGGTGTCTGGGGGCGTGACTGGTGGCCAATGGGAGGGGGCGGGCAAACCCAGCCTGGGTGTCTAATGTGTTATGTGTTCTGAAAGTTGTTAATATGAAGGGTGGGTGTAGTATTTCTTCTGGGGTGGGGATTAAGTGGATGTCCTTGATGATGGTCTTGGACTATGCTTGGCCGGTGTGCGGGCCCTGGTTGGGGCCTGTTCTTGGTGCTTCCTGGCTCTGTCGGCGGTTGGGCGGGCGCTCTTGGCCGTGTCGTCCATGTGGGATTTTGTGTCTTCTTGGACGGCGGGCTGACTGCGGTTCGCAGGGGTCGTGGCGGCCCTGGTGGGTGTGGGCTGTTGGTTCTGCTGTTGGCGGCCCTCGGGGCCGTGTCCCTCTCTGGTCTTGGCTCAATGGCCTGGCGGTCGGAGAGGTGTTTCTTTTACCTCGCTCCTTGGGTGGACCTTGGCGAACTGGGGGGGTACGCAGGGTCAGCGGGGGAGCTGACTCGCTGTGGGAGCACTGTTCCTGCAGATATTTTCTCCCCATCCCTCACCACGCACCTCCGCCCTCTTCATCTTAAATTAATACATGTAGGGAATTTGAGTCTCGGGTGTGCTGCAATGGTTTTACATCTCTGTTGTTCAGAACACCTGGGACTCAATTTTATATACACTTTAGACATTCATTCATAAACATCCTCATAAAAGTCACATATAGGGAATGGAATGAGCACTATGGCTATGGGTGGCGGGATGACATCAATCTCGCCCCCATGCCTATGCTCACTCAACATTATGCATTTAGACAATAAGGGCCTGGGTTAGAGTTGGAGTGGAGGGGAAACTGGTACAATGCTAGCCTTTGCTCCTTCTCTTTCCCTTTTAAGTACACTTTATAACAACACTCACCAACAGCACATTTGGGGACGGGGGTGTGTGTCGGGGTCTTGATTTGTTAATTTCAATTTTATTTATGTATTTATATATATATATATATATGTATGTGTATATGTATATGTATATATATATATATATGTATGTATATATATATACATACATATATATATATACATATATGCGTGTGTATGTATATATATATATATATATTTATTTATTTATTTTACTCTTACCCCCCTGGTTGCCTGGTGGACATTCTGGGGGTGGGCTGTCAGGGGTTGTGCTGGGGTGTGGGGGGGTTCGGGGTCTGCGGGTTCGCCGTGGGCGGGGCTGGCAGTGCGCTCCCTCCGGTGTTGCTTGGGCTCGGGTGTCCTGTTCTGGCCTGTCGGCAGGGCGCCGGGTGGGCCGGATCTTAGATGTCTGCTACTCTCCGCCCCGGAATGAATGGGCCTACCTCCTGGGTTTGGATGTGGGCTGCCCCAAGTAGGGAGCAGGTACATGTCTTGGACCTAGGGGGTATAGAGTGTGCATCGGGATTATGAATGGAGCGTGTCGTTATTGTTTGTCTTTCTGTGACTGAGGGTGAGGATGAGGGTGGGTCTGAATGAGTGTGTCTGTGTATGAATGTTTAAGTGTCAGGCTGGGACTTGGACTGCCCCCTCTCTGATACTTCTGAGGCTACTAATGTCGCGCTCCTGCCACGTGGCCCCCTGGTGGGTGTTCCTCTGCCTGCGGGCGTGCTTGGGGCCCTCACTATCTGGGGCTGGGCGCTTGGGCGTTTGTCGGCTCGGCCTGGTGGCTGCCTGGTGGGGCTCGTGTCCTCTGGTCCTGTCGGGTCTGGGCTTGAGGGATGGGCGTCCCCGGTGCCCGAGCCTCGGTGACCGGACCTGGGGCTACGTCGGTGCAGCGGGCTCCGACGGGGGCCTGTGTATTGTCGCGGTTGACCCCGGGGGGTCATTGTGTGTGGTCGCTGGTGGGGTTCGTCCGGTTCTTCCCCTTGGTCGGACCTGGGGAGTGGACGAGTGGCTCGTCCTGTTCGGGTGGTCCTGGGGACTCTGGGCTCGGGGTCCTTCCTGGGGTCTTGGGCTTTGATCGCCCCTTCGTCTGTCTCGGGCTTTGGGGGGACGGGTCTCTGATGCTTCACACTCGCTACTAAATGTTCTATTGGAGGAACCTTATTCACTTATGCATGCTCACAACCACACACAAATGGATGCAGGGATGTATATGTAGATATATGCAGATATGTAGATGGGTATATGAATGAATATAAATGTATATGTATGTATACTGTATATATATCTGTAGGAATGGGTATGTGTATTTATAGAAAGCTACTGCAAGGTCATGAATATTATCAGTCTTTATGCATGTATGTTTCGTTGCTGTGTTCTGTCATGTGCTTTGCAGGATTGTGGACCGAGGTTGGGTGTGTTTGCCTTGTGCTCTTTTTGTGGATAATTGTTGTTTTGTTGTCTTACTTTCTCTTTTCTTTCTTTCTCTCTTAAAAAAAATAAAAAAAAATAATAATAATAATAATAAAAAAAAAATATATATATATAAAAAAAAATACATATTGGAGTGAGAGGATGGCTAAAAGGTGTGAAGGGAGGCCATCTATAAATGGAAAAAAAAAAGATTAAAATACAAATAAAACCAGAAAGCACCAAAGTAGAGGGGAATAAAAAATGGAATTTCAACAAAGCAGAATGGAATAAATTTAATTATATTAGCGAAAAAGAATTACAAAAAATTGATATGATAGCAGATGTAAATAATATAAATCCAAATATTTGTAGGGTTATTCTAGAGGCAATAGAACATTCAGTGAAGAAAGATGGAGGAAGGAAAGAAAAGAAGATAGTACCATAGTGGGCAAGTGAATGTAATAAAGTAATCAAGTCAAGAAATAAAGCATTTAAAATACTTAAAAAGAATCCTATTGTCAAGAAAAAGGACTTATTAATGTTGAATACAGACTGATGCAGGTCACACACACACCCAGGCCCAAATAAACATACATACATGCATGCACGCACTAGGCAGAAACACACACACCTGCCCAAGGCCTCTGTAGCAGAAGGCCTCACTATAGCCAGATAAGGGAGTGTAGCACACACACACATACACACTGAACCAGACACGAGCATTAGGGTTGGGCATCGAGAATCGAGAATCGTTCGGAACCGGGACTAACTATCCGGTTTTCCCGGAATCGTTCAAAATATTAATTTGCGATTCCTATTTTCGATGCTAGTTAGCCGACCGGAAGTAGCCGCCAACACCGAAGAAGAATTTGCCGCCGAAAACCAACGAAGAAGAATCCACCGGAAGTGTGGATCCACGATTGAAAGCGTACTAATTAATAAAATGACCAGTCAGGTCAGTGCAGCACTTGCAATAATTTTCTATCATGCAAAGGAGAGAAGTAAAATAGTGTCCCGTTTCACGCGCTCCACAGGATTATTTTCGCTTCGTATCCTACCGGAAGTGCGGAGTGGTCCGTCTGCAAAACGCTCCGCCGGACTTTTCGCTAATCGCTACTTCTTAATCTTTGGCTCCATCAGGTAAATAAATAAACTATACACTGTAGTAATATAGGAAGGGGTCAGTTTAATGACTTACCTATATTTTAGATGTATAAATTGGCAGGGTTTAGACTGACACAAAAATACATCATTAATTAAACGAGTTCTCTCTTTTTCAGCTTAATACCAATAATTCTATACTTTGACCAGATGTAATTCACAGGAAACGTTAAACTTATGTTGGAACAGCAGGACTGGTCCATTTATTTAACATAATCAATAAATTACATCACACATTATGTACATGATTGGTTGATTATTTTTCCTATAATTAACTTCAGCATAGATGAAACATAGGAACAACAGAACAGCAAAAGTATGATATTTTACTCATTTCTGCAGGTACATTAACTTAGTTTCTGGCTTAGGAAGATAAAGGTTTAGGAGGAAGTAAATGGAGGAAAAGAAGTTAAGAGTCAGGGAGTTATCTTGATGTGTTTAACCAGAAGCATGGCAGCTCTCCGGCTGAACTCGGCTACACGTTGGTACCCTTGGCAAAGCATTTGACGACTTTTACCTCGTGAAGATGGTCAGTCTCCCTCGGTCCAGTTTGGTCAGTTCGTTTACCATTCTCAGCGTCTCCAGACGTGCGCCTTGACTCGAACCGAAAGTAACGGCAGCTCCTGGTGTTGTTTTCAAGATAAGACGTTCCTTAAAGGAATGTCAATAAAAGAGAGCTTTTTCAGCTGTTGAAGATGACTTAACAGGCATGTTATAAGCCTTTAACTGAATGACGTGGTCATTAGCGTGTTGACCAGACGATCATCAATTCTTTGGGGAACCTCATGGCATTGAGGTCCTCAGCAAACTCCGTCAGTTCCAGCAACAGCTTAGAACTTTAAGGAAGGATCTGTGATCAGTGACTTGTTGTTCTTCTCTGATTGGTCCAAACAAACCAGTGGATGAAGGTCACTCGGATAGGAGAAGATCAGTTTTTAGAACAGAGAAGAAGTTGTTTAGAATGAAGACAGAGAAACAGATTAGACTGGAGCCAGCTTCATAAAACAACTGATTAAAACTGTGTTCTAACTTCTAACAAAACTGATCGAGTTCAGTCTGACATATTAATTCACTTTCACCGTTTGATTCATCATATGAAGAAGTGATCATTATTTTGAAATAACATTGGATTTCCAACTTGAATTAAACAGTTTGAATTAAACAGTCTTTGACTTAACAAACATTGAATTCAATAATGCTTATACAAGTAACACAAGGTTATTCATTAACACAAAAATAGAGGAATAAGAGAGTCTCTTATGACTTATTGTGTTTTGATTCAAAATAATGTAATAAAATAGTGTTAATGTCTTTTTCTGAGAGTATCAGTGAAAAGGTGTCACTGGGACAGTTCAAGTATCAGAGCGGGCACAGTCATGCCCATTACATCTCCCCCCTTTTGGAAGTCATCGCCAGTCCTTGGGGATGGGGTCCAACACGAAAGGAAACCTTGAACTGTCTCTGATCTTGAAGTAATCCAGCAAGTGGAAAAAAAAAATCAAAAATTATAATCCCATAAAGTTTTTGGAAATTCCATACTGTTCGTAGGTAATCCCATTGCGGTAAGCTTTTAATCCCTCGGAAAACTGAGTCTGTTAACTCTTGGAAAACAAAGTCTGTGATCCTTTGGAAAACAAAGTCTTATAATCCACAGCGGTAATTCCACAACGATAATTCCATATCGATTAGAGTTGGCGATTGATCAGCAACAATTGTTTTCATAATCAGCATGTAGAGGGAATCCCTCGATTGACGCAGAGGAGGCGACCCTTGGACGAAGGTTGAAGACCAAGCGTTGGAGCTGCAGGTCCCCACATCGAAGGTTGTTGGCTGGTTGGTTTCCAGTCAGTGCCACTCTGGTTCTATGTGTCATGCAATTATGTGGTTTTAGGTGGGCTTATGATTGGGATTTTACATTAGCCTTACCTATATGCACCTGGTATGTAAGCTATCATGGTTTAGATCAGCTACAACTACCAATTAAGGGGTGGATCATGCATCAAAGTTAAATATAGGGATCTACGTCTATAGATGGTTCAGGAGGGCTTCTGTAACGAAGGCCTCTTCTTCCAAACTATTCCTCCATTCATAACTTAGCTTAAAGTTAAACTAAAATAGAAAAGAAAATATAGTTTGGTCTAAATGTCTGTTGTCCTTTAAGACGACGACGTAGGATTTGATATTCCCTATAAATTTTGAAGTCTATGGCGAGACTCATCAAAATGAATAATGATCTAGAATAGAATCGATCGAATCGGTTCAAATTAGAAATTGTGAGATCAGTGTAGATTATAGTACCTTAAGTAGCATTAATCTACAATGACACTTCAATTACTGAGGTTTAACAAAATGAAAACTGCATGTTGGCATAGTTAAATCCATTTAAGTCTTCAACTTATCATTAATAAAAACCTCTTTTGGCTGGGAGTGTTCAGAAAACAATATCAAGCTTCAATAACAACAAAAGTAGCAACTAAGCAACTAGAAAACAACGTTTCACTGCTTCAACTCACTCCTGTCGTCAGATTCCAACGTGTATCACACAATAAAAACAGGTCTTAGCTTTATAACCGATGTCAATTAAATCCTGCAGATTTAAATGGTTGTTAAGGTTAGTTCTTTGTTGTGGGTTTTTAGACTTAGCGTTTCTAAGTTCTAGTTGGAACGGTTTCTTTTCGCAACTAGTATAGTTTAAACTGTTTAGTTTATTTACTATCCTGTGCTTGGACGACCTTAATTTCCCATGAAGTCTGTGAGTTTGCAAGATCTTTGTTGTTTGTGGGGTTATTGAAATCTTTGTCTTTGTCTTGGGCATGACCTAACATCACCCCCCTGAGGTCATGGGGGACCACGAACACAGGTGAGGACGTCCGTCCATGGGCACAAGTTAGGATGCCAATGTTTAGTTTAAGCTGTTTTCGCAGCTGAGAGTAGACAGTACACAGGAACCTTTTAGGTTTCGGCCAACGTTTCTTCTTACGTTTACCTCTTTCTGTGTAATTCAGGTGTGTCACAACTGTCGGCGCAGTCGCAGGTGTGTCTGATTGTTCAGACTGCGACGGGTCACTGTTGTTGGTGTGCGAGCCTTTCCCCCCTTTGTCTGAAGAGGGGCTCTTTGAGTCTGTAGAAACTGTGTCATTTCTGATTAGTTCTAGACTCAAATGCTCTTGAACCAAGGTTTCATCGAAAGCTTGGCTGATTGCCGATTTATCTGTCCCAGAGGACAGTACAGCGTCTTCGGTGTAGGATCCGTGGATCTTCACACCTTCTTCTACCTGTGGTAGGTAGTGTTCAGTGAGTGCTGATTGTTCCAGCTCACAGAGGAGGTTCGCATGTTGGGCCAGAGCTGGGTCCAACTGTTGTGTCTCTTCTGCCTCACCTGTATTTGAAGGTTCACTTACCGGGCTTGTGCTCTCGGTTGGGGAGTCATCCGTGCCTCCTGCGGTACCATCTGTTAGACAGACCGTGTCATGACCTTCAGGATCTTGTTGACTGTCAGCATTCTGTTTGCTGTCAGCATCTTTATTTTCAACATCTGTGGCATCTGTGTCGATGTTATTAATGTTAACCGTGTGCTCTGAGTTTTTGTGAAAGGTAGTGTTGCACATCGCTCCAGGTAGGTCAATGTTGTTGGTGTCATTATCAGTGATAACGCCACTCATTGTATCAGGTTGGTCGAGCACTGTAACATTCAAATCTACTAACAAACTACTTACTTCCTCTGTCTCCTCCGAGCATAGAGGTGTTGGGCCATTATTCTGGGACATTCGTGACTCTTTGCATGTCACGAACTGTTCTGTTCGAGGCGCGGGAGGTGCAGTTCCGAGGTCCGGGAGTTTCTGTTGGGACCACGCATTGTTACATGAGTTTAGGTCCTCATACTTCAATTTCTTTTGAAGTTCACCCACCGGTAGACCTTGGTTTTCACCCACCTGGTTCGTTCTGAACCATTTTGGGTCTCTTAAAGAGTGAACACCTACCTTTTGTGGTTCATCGCTTGTCTCAGACTTTTCAATCTGAGGTGCTCCAGGAGCGGGGCTCCCTCTAAACCATTGTAAGTCACCGTTCCAGCTGGCACCAACATTTCGTTGTTTGTCAGTTTGAAAATCTTGTTTATTCTTGCTTGCATTATCCAACCTTTCTAACAACCGACGTATGTTCTCCATCTCCTCTGAGGTCAGAGGGCCTTTGATACGACAGCGTTTATTCTCGCTTTCTATAGGAGAGAGAACCTCTTCTATTTTTAGCGACTGGGATACGACCTTTTGACCTGGGCACACCTCAGAGGGTGTTTTGCTTTGCATGTGAGCCTCAAAAGCAGTTACAGCACCCTGTATAATTTCATCCAAAGATGTTACTTCTAATTGACACCAGGTGTACAATGGCAACTTGAATCTAATATCAGAGATTAGATTATTTCTGAAAACAGATTTGAAAAGCGTCTGCTCTTCAAGTCCCGGTTCCATTATGTCGCCTGCATACGCCTTGAAAATCCTGTCAAAGAAATGCAAAGGATGTTCATCTTTTTCCTGCAAGACATTTCGGGCAGCTAAGTAGTCACCACACAATGAGAGAGATTTTCTCTCTGTGCGAGGTGCAGGGGGAGCAGGTCCTCGGCTTCGGGGTCCCTCTTGGTACCCTGTGATGTATGAGTCTACTAGAGGCACATACTGTATGAGCCTTGGACGCGCACCTTCTTGAACTTCCATTTTTGTTTTGATTTTTTGTGAAAATCAATAAGACAGTTCGTATTTTAATGTGTGCAAATAAATCTTCACTTTTAATGTAGCACTGAGTCAATCAAACTAACCAGCTGTGTGGTTTAAGTGTTTCACCGTGTAATAAGTATTTCTATTCATAGGTACCTTCTTTCAGGACTTACCCTTAATGAACCTGTAAAAGTTAAATGCCCTCTTGCAGTGTTAACTTTATATATAACTTATTTTTTAACAACAGTTACTAACTAACACAAGCATGATTTTCGTTTTACTTACTCAAACACTTTTTAAAAGAGTTGAAATAAATGCAATATTCACACTAAAATGTTCCCAGGAAGCTGCTCCATCATGCCTTAAAAAGATGTATTGCAGTTTGGCTAAACTGTTTTGCTGTATTTTGACAGTTATCAGGAGTGAAAATAGGATTTCTTGTTTGTTATTTTAAATATTTTTTTATTTAAAATAAACTGGAGTTTTTGTATGCTCAACATAACATTACAGATGTTTTAAAATAAATGCAGAAGGGTTTAGCATCTATTCTGTGTAAATGTTTCTTGTTCTCATACTTTTAACCAGCAGATTGCAGGTTTTAAAAGCTTAAATTACCACAATGTGACTGTAATTACTCATTCTGGCCGCTATAGAGGCGCTGTTGGCTCTAAGGCCGCGTTGACTACCTTTAAGCATTTAGCCGTAGCTTTAAACTAAATCGGATAAACGTCAACTTTTGGGATGAGTTCTAGCCTGGATGTGACAATCGCCTAAACAAACGTTCATTTAAGAAACGAATGGATTTGTTTAAAATGTTTAGAACAAGTTCTGTGGATTTTTAGATATTAAAAAAAACGATCTTTTTCCTTTTTTTCTCTATCTGGGTGACGTCACTTCCGTTGACGTGTCGTTCGTGTTGCATTTAGGGACGTGCGTGCAGTCGGACGTTTGAGTTCTACCGACGTCTAAACGCTCTAAAACCCCTTTAAATATCTCAAAACACCGCGGTTAAACAGTTTCTGACGAT
Organism: Garcialebias charrua; assembly: GCA_038048925.1. Classification (NCBI taxonomy): domain Eukaryota; kingdom Metazoa; phylum Chordata; class Actinopteri; order Cyprinodontiformes; family Rivulidae; genus Garcialebias; species Garcialebias charrua. Next base: position 28,720 of record JBBPBX010034666.1, read on the forward strand.
ATTTTATGCCTAAAAACGAAAGAAGCCAGACAATCTGTCAGAATTGTGTGAACAAAACTGAAAATTGACGATCAACTGCGTATCACGTGATCACCTTGAACCAACCACAGCATGACAACAGATGTTATGAACGTAGCGTCAGCATATAGCTTATCAAACCTAGACTCTTTTTCAACTCATAAAACGCTAAAATTCACCACAAAAATTCTGTGAACGAATCGTTTCACATCAGAACAGTTTTACCAAGCTGCGCCCAGTAAAAATAGCAAGATAAATGTCGCCAACACGGACTTTTTACCGTATCTGCAGCAACACGTCAGAGCTAACAACTGGACCGGGTCAGAACCAGATCCGACAGCTTCAGACACAAAATGCTATTATTCCTGCTTAAAATGTAACGATACCACTCGACAGCAATTTTCAGATGAACTATGAAGCTCTTAGGCACAGTTTTGACACGGAGGTCAAACGTAGATGCGCGTTTATCTGTGACACGTCGTCAGCAAAGAGTCCAAACGACCCAGAACCAGAACCACACAGCAACATCAAATTTTAACCCAAAAACTTCAACACACGTTTAAAAGTTGAGTAAAGACAATTCCTCAGCTACAAGTGACATTAACCAGCAGTTTCCTGTAGCTTGACACACTTTCCCAGCCAAAAAACTATCTGTTTCAGAGTCTAAAAACTTGGACAAAATTATGCCAACATTCAAAGTACAGAAATATTAAATATTAAACTTTTCAGAGACCTGTTCACGGGCCACCAATGTAGTAATATAGGAAGGGGTCAGTTTAATGACTTACCTATATTTTAGATGTATAAATTGGCAGGGTTTAGACTGACACAAAAATACATCATTAATTAAACGAGTTCTCTCTTTTTCAGCTTAATACCAATAATTCTATACTTTGACCAGATGTAATTCACAGGAAACGTTAAACTTATGTTGGAACAGCAGGACTGGTCCATTTATTTAACATAATCAATAAATTACATCACACATTATGTACATGATTGGTTGATTATTTTTCCTATAATTAACTTCAGCATAGATGAAACATAGGAACAACAGAACAGCAAAAGTATGATATTTTACTCATTTCTGCAGGTACATTAACTTAGTTTCTGGCTTAGGAAGATAAAGGTTTAGGAGGAAGTAAATGGAGGAAAAGAAGTTAAGAGTCAGGGAGTTATCTTGATGTGTTTAACCAGAAGCATGGCAGCTCTCCGGCTGAACTCGGCTACACGTTGGTACCCTTGGCAAAGCATTTGACGACTTTTACCTCGTGAAGATGGTCAGTCTCCCTCGGTCCAGTTTGGTCAGTTCGTTTACCATTCTCAGCGTCTCCAGACGTGCGCCTTGACTCGAACCGAAAGTAACGGCAGCTCCTGGTGTTGTTTTCAAGATAAGACGTTCCTTAAAGGAATGTCAATAAAAGAGAGCTTTTTCAGCTGTTGAAGATGACTTAACAGGCATGTTATAAGCCTTTAACTGAATGACGTGGTCATTAGCGTGTTGACCAGACGATCATCAATTCTTTGGGGAACCTCATGGCATTGAGGTCCTCAGCAAACTCCGTCAGTTCCAGCAACAGCTTAGAACTTTAAGGAAGGATCTGTGATCAGTGACTTGTTGTTCTTCTCTGATTGGTCCAAACAAACCAGTGGATGAAGGTCACTCGGATAGGAGAAGATCAGTTTTTAGAACAGAGAAGAAGTTGTTTAGAATGAAGACAGAGAAACAGATTAGACTGGAGCCAGCTTCATAAAACAACTGATTAAAACTGTGTTCTAACTTCTAACAAAACTGATCGAGTTCAGTCTGACATTAATTCACTTTCAACGTTTGATTCATCATATGAAGAAGTGATCATTATTTTGAAATAACATTGGATTTCCAACTTGAATTAAACAGTTTGAATTAAACAGTCTTTGACTTAACAAACATTGAATTCAATAATGCTTATACAAGTAACACAAGGTTATTCATTAACACAAAAATAGAGGAATAAGAGAGTCTCTTATGACTTATTGTGTTTTGATTCAAAATAATGTAATAAAATAGTGTTAATGTCTTTTTTCTGAGAGTATCAGTGAAAAGGTGTCACTGGGACAGTTCAAGTATCAGAGCGGGCACAGTCATGCCCATTACAACACTATGTCTCATACCAACATTAAGGCAGCTAACAAGTTATACTCCGCTTAAAGTGGTAAGTCAGCTCAAATACAAACACGATGCTAACGTTAGCTTGTATTTTTTTTCACCTGAAATGGCTTCACAGTGTTCACCAGCGTTCAAGGTAAAAACGTCAGTTTAACTGAATGAAGATTGCCACAGAACAGTTACAGCATATGTTGTGAAAAGGTTGCATCCCTTTTCAGATGTGGATTCAACTCCTGCCATGAATTGCACTTACATTGCACTCAGACACATTACTACTATCCAAAAAAGCTAAGTCTGGTCCTCTGGACATTCAAAAAACAAAACAATGCAAAATAAAACTGTAGAAACGTTTCTATAGTTAAGCAAATCCAACATTAACATTCTTAATCCATTTAAAGTTATCTGTGTCTTTTAAAATGTTTTAACACTGGAAAACCCAGGAAATTCAGACTACTATTATAACTACTGTGAGTTTGTCAAATGACAATTTTAAAGTATTCACCTTCCATTAGGTGTTTGGGCCCCTGGGGCTGGAGGTCTTTGTTTGTGGGTTTGAATAGTAAACATTCCTTCCTTTCTTCTCCAGCATATCACCTCCAGTAGGGCAAAACAAAGGATCACTCCCCCACACTGAGAACCATACTCCCCCCACAAATACCCTCCACATTCCAAAAGCATTGCTTCTTCAGGTGAGAGTTGCTTTCTTACACCAGAGAGAGACTTGAGATATAGCTCTGTACTTTCAAAAATTTGCTGAAAGGAGCATATATATATATATATATATATATATATATATATATATATATATATATATATATATATATATATATATATATATATATATATATCCCAAGGGTATGTGCTGAGCCCTCTTCTGTTCACTCTGCTCACATATGATTGCACAGCCACACATCCAGGCTGTCATATTGTTAATTTTGCAGATGATACAGCGGTGGTAAGATGCATCACAAACAATGATAAGTCCAGCTACAGACAGGAGGTGGAACATCTGGAGAGCTGGTGCAAAGAGAATAATCTTCACATGAATGTGAAGAAGACAAAGGAGATGATTGTGGACTTCAGAAGGAACAAACACACCCATGCCCCACTGAACATAGGTGGATCTGCGGTGGAGGTGGTCTCCAGCTACAAATACTTGGGTGTACACTTGAATGATAACCTCAGTTGGAGCAACAACACCACCAGCCTGATCAAGAAAGGTCATCAGAGACTCTACTTCCTCAGACGGCTGAGACGAGCTGGTCTGAGCAGCCTAGTTCTCACCTCCTTCTACAGGTGTGCAGTGGAGAGCATCCTGTGCTCCAGCATCAATGTGTGGCATTGAGGCTGCACAGTTGCAGAGAGGAAAGCTGTGCAGAGAGTGGTGAAGGCTGCACAGAAGTCTGTTGGAGTCAGTCTCCCCACCATCACAGACATTTACACCTCCAGATGCAGAAAAAGAGCCACCTGCATCATGAAAGACCTCACTCACCCAGCACACTCACTCTTTGCCCCACTCCCCTCAGGACGGAGGTTGAGGAGCATCAAATGTAGAACCACTAGACTGAGGAACAGCTTCTACCCTGAGGCTGTTAGACTCATGAATAAAT
>JBBPBX010034667.1:0-32496 GCA_038048925.1 Garcialebias charrua
GAAACACAAACATTACACGTAAAAAGGACTAAACAAAAAACAGAATGACGCGTCATATATAAATATAAACGTTCTTGTCTTAATTTCTCTTCCTGCCTGGCCGGACATGGCTAAACGTCCAATTTAAAGGTCTGGCAGCCAGCCTCACATTTCTGGTCTTGGCGTATATTTGGCTGCCCTCGCTTATAAATCACAGAAATCTTGGTTCTGCCAACTAGCGTGTGCGCAAAATTCGCCTAGTTATCGAAGAGCAGACACCTCATTCATAATTTCAAGTCATCGGCTCAGGGTGAACTATTTCCTGTTACTGTAATCAAATTGTTTTAAAAACGACATATCAACAAATACTATTTAACACTCACATTTCTTGCTGACCTGCGTGGATGTCTGGAAATCTCCGCCAACCTGACCCTGACCGCACCAAAAGAACAGAGGAAGCTGGCCAGAGACAAACCCAATCACTGGACTTTCTGTCATACTTACCGTGCCTCGCAGCTGCGCTCCGTTCAGAGGTCTTCAGGAGCAGGTGTGGGGAGAATGGGTTTTCGGCACCAAAATGATGGGGATTTTAAACCCCTGTTACCTTAATAAAAACCACACAAAGATAAACAAGAGAACAGTGTTAAATCAGACAAACAACTTTGCAAAGGGGAATGGCTTTTAATGTCTTTTGAAACTTAGTTTTGGTCTCAAATACATTGTCCTGCACAATTCCAAATTGTACTGGACATGACAAGCTATTTAAACAAGAAGGAGGTGGAGTTTTGACAGCTCTGACGTCTTACAGATAAAACAAACAAGTCATGGTTCTGATCAAACAAGAACATCTAATCCAAAGATTGTCAAGGCTAGAAGACTGTCTCTTCTGTATCAAGGAGCAAAGCAAACAACATGTTTGTACTATCAAATATAAGTGTTTAAAGGGAACAGAGAATATTTGATATAAGTGAGCTGGGTTATAATTATTGGGTCAGAGTAATTAGTTTTAGATGATAAATATTGAACATCTCCATCACACAGTTTGACATAAAATTCAACTCTGACACCATTATATGGTCAAGTAACACAGTAATACTCCATATTAAAAGAATAACACAGCATAACATATATCATGAAAATGACAAAAGTTATTCTTTTGATCACATCAGAATAAAATCAAAGATAGAAATAGTCTCTTTTGGTGACTATGTTCTCAGATTACAACTAATGGAATAATTTGTAGTAAATGTCTTGCTTTACTGAGAGGTCAGTAAAGGTCATCTCTGGAACAGTTCAAAAATACACAGGTGTATCAAAGTGGACACGGTCATGCCCACTACATCTCCCCCCTTTTGGAAGCCATCGCCAGTCCTTGGGGATGGGGTCCAACATGAAAGGAACATTGAACTGTCTCTGATCTTGAAGTAATCCAGCAAGTGGAAAAGAAAAATCAAAATTATAATCCCATAAAGTTTTTTGGAACTTCCATACTGTTCGTAGGTAATCCCATTGCGGTAAGCTTTTAATCCTTTGGAAAACTGAGTCTGTTAACTCTTGGAAAACAAAGTCTGTGATCCCTAGCGGTAATTCCACAGCAGTAATTCCACAACGATTAATTTTGTTGATTGATCAGCAACAATTGTTTTTATAATCAGCATGTAGAGGGGATCCCTCGATTGAAGCAGAGGAGGCGACCCTTGGATGAAGGTTGAAGACCAAGCGTTGGAGCTGCAGGTCCCCACATCGAAGGTTGTTGGCTGGTTGGCTTCCAGTCAGTGCCACTCTGGTTCTATGTGTCATGCAATTATGTGGTTTTTAGGTGGGCTTATGATTGGGATTTTACATTAGCCTTACCTATATGCACCTGGTATGTAAGCTATCATGGTTTAGATCAGCTACAATTACCAATTAAGGGGTGGATCAATTCTGTAAAATTAGATATAGGGATCTATACCTATAAAATTTTGGAGGGCTTCTGTAACGAAGGCCTCTAATTCCAAACTATTCCTCCATTCATTACTTAGTTTAGGTTAAACTAAAATAAAAAATGAAATATAGTTTGATCTAAATGTCTGTTGTCTTTTAGACGAACGACGTAGTCAAAGTCAAAGTCAACTTTATTGTCAGAACTGCAATATGTACAGGACATACACAGGACCGAAATTGCGTTTCTCTCAGTCCCTCGGTGCAACAGTAACCATCTAAACACTAAACACTAAAACATTTAATACACATAAGCATAAAATAGTAAAAAAGTGTAACACTGTCCTGAGTTTTTTCATAATAGTATAAAAGTATGAAAATTTACACCAACACTGAAACACCAAACACCCCTAAAACACCAAACACCCAATGAACATAAGCATAAAATGAAATAATAAAAGTGTAATACTGTCCTGAGTTTTTGCATAGTAGTATAAAAAGTATATCTATAAAATAAACTGAAGGTTCTAGCATTGACATTTGCAAAGAGTGGCACAGCAGCATATAAGTTAATGTACACAGTATATGTATGAGGTAGTTGATGTTGGTATAGAGGCAAAGTGGCATATGCAGTGAGGCACATAAGGCACATTTGGCATCCTTAGATAAGGCTAGTCAGAGAATGCTGTATATGTATCTGCAGTAGTGTAGATAAAAGTAGTGTAAATGTAAACAGTAGTAATAAATGTAAAGCAGTAGTAATAAATGTAAACAGTATTAATAAATGTAAACAGTGAATGTAAACAGTAGTATGACTATAGGCAGTAATGTAATACAAACATTAGTGCAAATATGAGAAGTAGTGCAAACTGAATGAACACATGACCGAGAGTTTAGTGAATAACCCGTTTGATGACACAGAGTCCAGTGTTAAAAACTTTGTGTTGAGTGGTAATGTGTGAGAAAGTTTTTTGTGTTAAGGCAGTTCAAATGGGAGGGGAGGCAGAGCAGGCAGAGTGTTGGGCATACAAGAAAAACAGGTCTCAACTTTATGACCGAGGTCAAATTAAATCTCGTGGATTTAAACGGTTGTTAAGGTAGGATTTGGTATTCCTAATAAATTTTGAAGTCTATAGCGAGACTCATCAAAATGAATAGATAATCTAGAATAGAAACGATCGAATCGGTTCAATTTAGAAATTGTGAGACCAGTGTAGTTTATGGTACCTTGAGTAGCTTTAAACTACATTGACTCTTCGACGATTGAGATTTAACAAAACAAACTGCATGTTGGCATAGTTAAATCCATATCATTCATTAACCAATGTTAATACAAAACCTTTTTGGCTGGGAGTGTTCAGAACCAAACAATATCTCAACTAATGACAACAGTAATGACTAAACAACAAGGAAACAACGTTTCACTGCTTCGACACACTCTTGTCGTCAGATTCCAAAGTGCAACACACAAGAAAAACAGGTCTCAACTTTATGACCGAGGTCAAATTAAATCTCGTGGATTTAAACGGTTGTTAAGGTTAGTTTTTTGTTGTGGGTTTTAGGCTTAGCGTTTCTAAGTTCAAATTGGACAATGCGACTTATAGGGTGGAAAATACGGTAGTTTAAACCTGATTAGTTTATTTACTAACTTGTGTTTGGACGACCTTATTATCCCATGAAGTCGGTGAGTTTGTGAGATCTTTGTCTTTTGTGGAGTCATTGAACGCCTTGTAAGGTTTGATCTGATTTCGATGTACCCATTTAGCAATTGGCTCTTTGCGGCCTTTGCTGATTTTGATTTCGTAGACGACTGAGGACACTTTGTCTGTTATCAGATGAGGTCCAGTCCACCTGGGCATTAGTTTGCGGGCGAGAGTTCCGGTCTCGGACCCTCCTTTCCCGGTTGCTGGGGCGAACGTATAGTACCAGACTCTGTCTCCCACTTGGAGTTCATTGTGAGAGGCCTTCTGGTCATAGTACGCCTTACGTCCTTCAGCAGATCTTTCCAGGTTTTTCTGGGCGAAAGCAAAAGTGTTTCTGAGGTGTACATTCAAATCTTTGTCTTTGGCATGGCCTAACATCACCCCCCTTTGGTCATGGGGGACCACGAACACAGGTGAGGACGTCCGTCCATGGGCACAAGTTAGGATGCCACCGTTTAGTTTAAGCTGTTCGCGCAGCCGAGAGAAGACGGTACACAGGAACCTTTTAGGTTTCGGCCAACGTATCTTCTTACGTTTACCTCTTTCCGTGTAATTCAGGTGTGTCACAACCGTCGGCGCAGTCGCAGGTGTGTCTGATTGTACAGACTGCGACGGGTCACTGTCGTTGTGTGTGTCTTCCCACTTCTTGACTGAAGAGGGGCTCTTTGAGTCTGTAAAAACTATGTCATTTCTGATTAGTTCTAGACACAAATGTCCCTGAACCAAGGTTTCATCGAAAGCTTGGCTGATAGCCGATTTACCTGTCCCAGGGGACAGTACAGCAACCTCGGTGTGGGGTCCTTGGATCTCCACACCTTTCTCTACCTGTGGTAGGTAATGTGAGTTTGCCCCCTTCTTGTCTGATGAGGGGTCCTCGTAATCTGCAACAATGATGTCCAAGTGACTGTCAGCGTTTGGATGACTGTCATTTTCTGGACTCAGATGCCCTTGAACCAAGGTTTCATCGAAAGCTTGGTTGATTGCCGAATTACCTGTCCCAGAGGACAGTACAGCGTCTTCGGTGTGGGATCCTTGGATCTCAACACCTTTCACTACCTGTGGTAGGTAGTGTTCAGTGAGTGCTGAATGTGTCAGCTCACAGAGGAGGTTCTCTTGTTGGGCCAGAGTTTGGTCCAACTTTTGGGTCTCTTCTGTCTCACCTGTAGTTGAAGGTTCACTTACCGGGCTCTCGTCCTCGGATGAGCAGTCCCTTGTGTCCTCTGCGGTACCTGCGGTTAGGCAGTCTGTATCGCAACTAGGAGGCACTTTTATTGGCAGGGGTTTTCTCACTGTGCTCCACATTTTCTGTTGACCATAATCTATAATCGCGCCGAAGCGGTTTATAAAATCTTGGCCAACCAAAAATGGGAATGAGTCAAGTTTAGACACGTACACCGGGTGGCGTAGTGTCATTTTGCCAATCTGCATGTGAACCATAGCCATAGCTGTTAGGGTTGTTCTCGTCTCTGCGAGACCCTGTAGCTCAATAGCACATTTCTCAAAGGGTATTTGCCTGTCAACACCGTTAGCGGCGGTCCTCAGCTCCTCGAACAGCTTGGCCGACATAATAGTTATATCAGAACTGCCATCCAGGAGGGCTTCACGCTCAAGGACACCTTCCAGTGTGATAGGCAGGTAAGCTTTCTTAGCCACCCCCCTTTGTATAAAGTTACACAGAAACCTCACAGGTCTTGGCCCACGTTTCTGTTCACGTGTGACTCTGGCTGTGTACTCATGTTCACTGTCAGCATCTTGTTGGCTGTCAGCATCATGACCTTCAGGATGTTGTTGTGTGTCAGCAATTGGTTTGCTGTCAACATCCATGGCAATGTTGGTAGTAGTGTGCGCTGAGTTATTTGTGTGCTCTGAGTCTTTGTGAAAGACAGTGCTACACATCGCTCCAGGTTGGTCAATGTTGATAGTGTCATTATCAATGATAACGCCACTCATTGTATCAGGTTGGTCAAGCACAGTAACATTCAAATCTACTGACAAACTACTTACTTCCTCTGTCTCTTCCGAGCATAGAGGTGTTGGGCCATTATTCCGGGACATTCGTGACTCTTTGCCTGTCTCGAACTGTTCTGTTCGAGGCGCGGGAGGTGCAGTTCCAAGGCTCGGGGGTTTCTGTTGGGACCACGCATAGTTACATGAGTATAGGTCCTCATACTTCAATTTCTTTTGAAGTCCACCCACCGATGGACCTTGGTTTTCACCCACCTGGTTCGATCTGAACCATTGTGGGTCTCTTAGAGAGTGAACACCTACCTTTTGTGGTTCGTTGCTTGTCTCAGATTTTTCAATCTGAGGTGCTTCAGGGGCGGGGCTCCCTTTAAACCATTTTGAGTCACTGTTCCAGCTGGTACCAACATTTCGTTGTATGTCAGTTTGAAAATCTTGTTCATTCTTGCTAGTATTATCCAACTCTTTTAACAACCGACGTAAGTACTCTACCTCTTCTGAGGTCAGAGGGCCTTTGAGACGACGGTGTTTATTCTCGCTTTCTATAGGAGAGAGAACCTCTCCTATTTTTAGCGACTGGGATACGACCTTTTGACCTGGGCACACCTCAGAGGGTGTTTTGTTTTGCATGTGAGCCTCAAAAGCAGTTACAGCATACTGTTTCATCACTGATTGTTTAAACTGATGTTGTAACTCAAGGCCTTTTTTGAGAAGTTTTTCTCTTTGTCGTTTGCTCTTCTGCCTTATCAATTCAATCTTTGCTTTGAGCAGCTGGTTATTTGTGTGCTCTGAGTTATCAAAGACAATGTCACGCATTGTACCAGTTCGGTCATCCTCTGTATCATTCAAGTTTTCAAACAACCAACTTATGTCCACTATCTCCTCAGAGCTTAGAGGTATGGTGCCTTTTTTCTGGAACTTCTGTGACCTTTTGCTACTCCCGGACTGTCTAGTCCGCGGTGCAGGGACAGGGCCTTTGCTCGGTGTAGACCGCGGAGGGTCACTTAAAGAGCGGACACCTACCGTTTGTGGTTTTTTGCTTATCTCGGGCAGCTTCGTCCGAGGTGCAGGGACAGGGCTTTCGCTCGTCCTTCTCAACCATATTGGGTCTCTTAACCACTTCGGGTCATTGTTCCAGCGGGCATCAACATGTCGTGGTTTGTTAGTTTGAAAAACATGTTTTTTCTCGCCTATTTTAGGAGAGGGAGTTGATGAACTTGTCCCTTCCAGCTCCAGCGAGTGGGATTTGACCTTCCTGACTGGGTATCGATTCAACCAAATCGGGTCAGGGAGTTGATGAACTTCAAGACCATTGATAACACACCGTTTTATTATTAATTGCCTAATCTCACGTTTTAACTCAAGTTTTTCTTGTTGAAAATTTTCTCTTCTGCGAATGTTATTTTGCATTAACAATTCAAGCATTGCTGTGAGCAGCTGTAAAGCTTCATCATAATTGTCATCTCCCATCTTTTAGTTTTGATTTTGTTTGAATCAATAAGACGGTATTTATTATAGTGTATGCAAATAAATGCTTTCTTAGCGGTGAGTTATTTAACTAAAACAGCTTTCTGGGTTTATTCCTGTAATCTATAAACAAGTCTTTTATTCATTCAGTACCTTTTTATTTATTTTAGGTTTTACCTTCAATGAAAAATATGGTAAGTTAAGCCTTCGTGGCCGTATTAACTTAATAGACCTATCTTTTAAAACAATTACTATTAAACCACGCTTAATGTTTTCTGTCTTTCACTCAAACGCCTTCTTAAAGATTTCAAATAAATGCAATGTTCACACTAAAATGTTAGCAGATTTTGTTTTATTTTGCTCCAAGAGAATGTATTTCAGTTTCAGTAAAACCGTTTGAGTTTTTTTTTTTTGCAGTTATCTGGAGTGAAAAATGTAATTTTGTTTGTTATTTTAAACTTTTTATTTAAAATAAACTGGAGTCATTAGTTGTACACAGAAAAACGTTAAAAATTGCCATTTTTAACTAAAAGTGTACAGTTGTGCACACCAATTCTGTTTAAAATGCAGAGATGTGAAGAGCTTAATGTGGAAATGCTCTGTTCTCCATCATTTTTTTATTTTTTTATTTGAAAATCAAATAAAAGATGCTTTTTTGAATGTCATTTTTAAATCTCTTCAGTATTTAAAATGAGCATAAATTGTTTGTCTGTATCTCTGTTATTCTAAAATTTGTATTTAGAATAAACAGGAGTTTTTGTTTGTGTACAGAACAAATTCAAAGCTGGTATTTCACCATAAAAATGCTGGCTTTTTATGATGTTCTTTGAGAAAACTCATCTGTTAACGTTTTTTAACCAACAGGGGGCAGCTTCAAGTCTCTAAAGTTATCACGAGGCGACTGATTTTTCTATTCAGTATTTAAAATAAAAACAACCTTTTAGAGTTAGTTTCTAGTGTGTCCGTGATGTTTTATGAGAAAATTCATCTGTTAACGTCTTTTAACCAACAGGGGGCAGCTTCAAGTCTTAATGTTATCACGAGGAGACTGATTTTTCTATTCAGTATTTAAACTAAAAACAACCTTTTAGAGTTAGTTTCTAGTGTGTCCGTGATAAACGCTCGAACCACGTTCTTGTCAGAGACAAATTTATGTGGTTAGACAGTTTAGATGGCTTCAAATGAGTTTTTAAACTTTAAGTGAAATCTCCGTTTGTCCTGTGAGTGTGAACTGCCTGTCACCCAAAGTGCACCTGGAAATGACGACAAAAATAGGCGGGTCGACGCAACGCATCACCAGCTCTCGTACTTGAGTGAGGCGGAGCTCGCTACACAGATACGTGACGTCAACCAATCAATCACAGCGCTTGTAGTACTATTCTCAAGCATTCATGGTGAATGTAGTTTTCTTACCTTCGACCAATGCAGTGCCGGAAATGACGACAGAGTGGGCTGGTCGCAACAGCGTGCGTTCCCACTTCAGCGAATCAGCGCTCGCTACGAGAGTGATTGACAGCTCACAGCTCTCGTTTTATCCAATCACAGCTCATAAACAAACGTGTAGGACACGTCGCTTTAACGTTACCTTAGCACAACAGAACACAACTTTATAGACTCTTAAACAACTCAAACGCTTCAAATTAACTTCCCAAAATTAAACATGGCAATCACATTTAAAACAGGCACAACTTAGCTACGCTCAGTAACCAGCACGTCAACTGTAACACGACACGGACTCCCTCTGAGCCGCGTTCAGGTCGGTTCCGGTCCACTTTAAAGGAGCAGTATTCGGGTTTCAGAACCACTATCCGACACGTTCAAACAGTAATATGCTTTTTTGACCTGCTCTAACATGTAAAATACCAGCATAGCAATCTTGTTGATGTTAATAATAGCTCTTCAGGCAGTTTGACTCGGCGGTCAACAAAGCTTTGTACAGGAGTCTGTGCGTGAACTGGACCGAACAGAACCAGAACCCCCCCACAGACCACGGGCTGACAAAACCTCACCTCAAGCTTCCAACAGCGTGTTAAAGAGTTGAACGAATAACAATCTCTCAGCTTCAAATGATAAAACATGCAGAATCTGCCTGTCTTGAACACATCAGCAAAAATTATCACCTTCAGAGTCCAAAAATTGGAATAATCATGCCAACATAACGTTTCAAGTTCATGATGGATCACAGATTTATGAATAAACGTTCAGAAACTCGTACGGGCCACCAGATGAAGGAAACATGAGGGAGCCACCATATTGTGTCTTTAAACACATACGGTGCCACCCAGATGTTAAGGATTTTAGGAGGTCAATATTAATACTGACCTCTTTACCTTAATTAATTTACTTATTCAGATTGAATAGTAATTTCACGGATTCTTTTCTTTTTCCGTTTACCCAATATTTCTGTGATCTTTATGATGGATAAGTAAAACAGAAGCCATAGAGTGACAATGGACACGTTAACTTAGTTTGGTGTGCCAAAGACACTACCATTTATTTAGAATAAATCAACTAAATTAACACCATTACACTTGATTGACATGATTTCACTTTCTTTCAATTTAACACGTCAGCACATTTAAATTGCAACACAACAGACATAAATACAGGATGTCATTATATTTAGTCTGTGGCTCTTTAGCTTAAATATAGTTTCCAGATAGATTGAGAGGGATAAGGGAATAGGAGGAAAGATGGAGAGATGGTTTAAAGGAAATTGTCTTGAGCATGTTACCAGAAGTGACACTTCCCATCAGATTTCTGCTGAAATCCAGGTACGTTTGTAAACAGCTCTTTACCTTCGACGACGAGTCTGATAAAGAGATGACACCAGCCTTTCAGATGCACAGAGTCCTTCAGGCCCAGTTCGTCCGAACTGGTTGTTTACTTTCCAACGTCTCCTAGGTTCCGCTTGGATCATTAGAAAATGTGTCAGCTCCTGGTTGACTTCAAGACGAGATGTTTCTCAAAGAAAGTTCAGTAAGAACTTGGAGCTCTTTAGATCTATTGAAACTATGGAGGCGTCCATAAATTCTTTGCTGAATAAGCCAGTCTTTGGCGTATGACTGCAGCTTACATCAGCTTCCAAGGCAGAGAGCTTTCAGGTCTCTGTCCATTCCAACTCTGAAGAGAAAGTTCACATCTCTTCTTCCTCCCTGGAACTCACTGTTTTGGAAAACTTAGACCCTTAGCAGAAGATCTGAGATGAGAGGAGTTGTCACTTTTCGATTGGTCCTGCAGAACCAGTCGAGCAGTTCACTTGTTATCACGATTCAAGGTGAAATCCAGAGCAGAGGGAAATTGTTTAGGAAAAGTATCTGAGTGAAGAGACTTTCAGACGCTAGATGAGAGTTTTAGCTGAAACTCAACAAAAACAATTTCTGTGTAAGTCAGTTTGACCTTTTACCTGAACTTTGACACCCTTTCATTTGATCAAGTAACACAGTAATACTCCATATTAAAAGAATAACAGCATATAACATATATCATGAAAATGACCAAAGTTATTCTTTTGATTACATTAGAATAAAATCAAAGATAGAAATAGTCTCTTTTGGTGACTATGTTCTCAGATTACAACTAATGGAATAATTTGTAGTAAATGTCTTGCTTTACTGAGAGGTCAGTAAAGGTCATCACTGGACAGTTCAAAAACCTTAGTTTGACCCTGGGTAGGTCCACTACACACATCACCTTATTATCCACCATCAGAAACAGACAAGACCAATGATGCCACACATAAGCCGTTTTCGCATTTACCGGCCCTCCCCAGTTCGACTCGTCTCTGGTTGGCCCAGAGCCAGCCCTGGCCCGCCCTCGTTCATTACGCACTGTCCGGAGAGCAAGCCTTGAAGTGGGTGGGGTGTTCGCTTGACGTGGGTGGAGTGTTCACTTGACGTGGGTGGAGTGTTCTTGTGTGCGCGCTTACAGTGTTTTAAGAGAGGACACGCCGCTAACAAGTATTTGTTTGCTGAGTATATATATTAGTGGTTCTGAGTTTAATATTTGTTAATTACTGATTACAAATCAGCTTATGTTACAACGTAAATAACACGAAGCGCGCACCCATTTCCGCCTTTCCGCGCGACCTGAATGTCATTAAACAATAACTAATATTGTCTAACTGTTGCGCGCAGCCAGGGTTTTAAAATATAACTAATAATCTCTAACTTCTACGTGCAGCTAAAATGTTAAGAGGAGTGATTCCTATATGGGTAAGGTGGACACCTGAAAATCCAGTCCGCTGTATAGCTCAAAGCGTTAGTGCACTGTCGTTTTGACCCGGCGAAGCGGGTTCGCTTCCCGCCTGGGACAAAGTTATTTTACTTTTTTTTTTTATTGGAGTAAATAAAAAGGAGTTTGTTAACCAAACAAACTCCTTTTTATTTAAAAGAAAATGTGAATTAAAAAAAAGTAAAATAACTTTGTACCAGGCGAGGAACTCCGGGTCAAAACGACAGTGCACTAACGCTTTGAGCTACACAGCGGACTGGATTTTCAGGTGTCCACCTTACCCATATAGGAATCACTCCTCTTAACATTTTAGCTGCACGTAGAAGTTAGAGATTATTAGTTATATTTTAAAACCCTGGCTGCGCGCAACAGTTAGACAATATTAGTTATTGTTTTAGTTATTGTTTAATGACATTCAAGTCGCGCTGAAAGGCGGAAATGGGTGCGCGCTTCGTTGTTATTTACGTTGTAACATAAGCTGATTTGTGATCAGTTATTAACAAAAATTTAACTCAGAAAAACTAATTCAGCTAACAATTGTTTTAGGGGTTTCTGTAGTTAAATTTGAATGAAATTCAACCCTCGCGCTGAGGTTGTTTGAATGAGTCCCGCCCCTGCTGCAAACAACGAATCAAATGTGAGCAGTACATGACGTGAAACTGGGTCCGTGGGGCCCGGCCCGATAGAACCACGGTGGAGATGGTTCCAGAACAACGGTGGATCCCGGGCGGAAAAGGTAAATGCGAACACGCCGAACCCGGGTTAGAAGCAGGGAGAGCCGGGGAGGGCTGGCCAATGTGAAAACGGCTATAGTCACCCCACTGATACATTCTGATAGGCTGTGCCTGCCCTGGATGTGAAGGTGGAGCCAAGGGCCAACATACAGTAAGTTGGGGTGTTCTGTTGCATGAGGCCTCTGCTTCCGTTTCTGGGTTAAGATGGGTTGGATGGATGCCTCAGTGCTGAGCTTGTAACTTTTCCTACTTTATCGACAATAAATGGTAAATAGAATTTACCTCTCTTGATTTTATTGAGTTTTTTTTAGTTTCCTCTCCACCTGGGAACAAACAAACCCGAAGGGTGCCATGGTCGGTGTGGTGACATGT
Organism: Garcialebias charrua; assembly: GCA_038048925.1. Classification (NCBI taxonomy): domain Eukaryota; kingdom Metazoa; phylum Chordata; class Actinopteri; order Cyprinodontiformes; family Rivulidae; genus Garcialebias; species Garcialebias charrua. The sequence goes on from JBBPBX010034667.1 coordinate 12,374, forward strand.
CCTAGTTGGGTTGCCGTAGCTAGTATAAACTGAGCATGCGCAGTGTGTGTGTTTAGTTGTGAACTGAGCCTGACGAGACGTTAACATGTCGTGCTATTAACAGTTCAATAAAGCTGAGTTCGCCAAGCTACCTCGTGAGTCCACCGCCCGTTCTTCACAGAAGCAGCCGTTCATGACATGGTGTCAGAAGTGGCCGACAGGACGCCTTACTGAGTGAGTTACTGAGTTAAATGGCAAAGTTCGGTCCACCCGAATCCTTCGACTTTTCGCGCCCGGCAGAATGGCCGATGTGGCGGCGTCGCTTTGATCGCTACAGAATAGCATCAAAGTTGGACGGAGAGAGCGGAGAGGTACAAGTTAACACGCTTCTTTATGCCCTGGGAAGAGAGGCAGAGGCTATTTACGACTCGTTTGTGTACGAGAGAGTAAATGTGGCGGCTGATGAATATGAAGAAATCGAGGAGACACATCCTGAGCTAGATTACACGACGGTAATGGCGAAATTCAGCGACCATTTTGTGCCAAGAAGAAATGTTATTCACGACAGAGCTTGCTTTCATAAAAGAGTGCAGAAAGCCGGAGAGCCTGTTGAAGCATTCGTCAGAAGCTTATATGAACTAGCTCAAAACTGTGAGTTTGGAGGCACAAAAGATGAACACATTCGAGACAGAATTGTGATTGGAATACTGGACCACAGTATTTCTGAAAAACTGCAGTTGGAGGCAAACCTCACGCTAGAACGAGCTATTCAGATAGCAAGGCAAAGTGAACAAATAAAGCAGCAGAGTGCTAGCTTGCGTGTCGAACACATGGTCGACGCTATGAGTCAAGGGGGACGCCATTTTAAAACATCAAAGAGCGACAACGACGCAAGATGGAGGCGAAAACCGGAGCCCAGTGAGCCCAAAGACCCCTTCACATGTTCACGCTGTAATAGACAACATGGAAAAACGCAGCCATGTCCAGCAAAGAACAAGAGGTGCCATAAATGCAATAAATTGGGACATTTTGAAATAGTCTGCAAATCAAAAATGCTGAAAGAGGTGACAGTAGTTTCTAACAATTCAGTAGAGAGTGACGACATGATTTTTCTTGGAGCAGTAACTAATGTAAAGCCAGCTATAATAGAGCAGCCAGATTCAGAAAGTGAGTGGCTTGTAGAATTACCTATAAATGGCTGTACGGTCAGATTTAAAATCGACACAGGTGCAGACATAACAGTGATGTCGCTGACTACATTTAATAGACTGCCAAATAGCCCAAGATTAGTCACAGAAGCTAAAATGCCACTGGTCACCAGCCCTGGAGGTGAAGTCCACTGTGTAGGCAGGTTTATGGCCATAAGTCAGTTTAAAGGACAGAAATACAGTTTCTGGGTCACAGTCATAAAGGGACCCTATGCTCATAACCTGTTGGGAGGTAGTGTAGCTAGGAAGATGGGTTTAGTCAGGAGAATTAATAATATTAATACAGACCTCTTAGAGGATGTTTTTGGAGAAATAGGCCTGCTAAAATGCAACCCGGTAAAAATAGAACTGAGAGCAGATGCAGAGCCCTACAGCCTGACAACGCCACGACGTGTCCCATTTCCTCTCCTTTCTAAGGTTGAGGCAGAACTGAAAAGAATGCTAGATTTGGGCGTCATAGAAGAGGTTACTGAGCCTACTGATTGGTGCGCCCCAATGGTTCCTGTTGAAAAGAAAAACAGCGGCCAAGTAAGAATTTGTGTGGATCTAAAACGCTTAAACAAAGCAGTGAAAAGAGAGCGTTATATTTTACCAACTTTGGAGGACATTGCCCCAAAGCTGGCAGGAGCTAAGGTGTTTTCAACCTTAGACGCGTCATGTGGTTTCTGGCAGATCCCTCTGGATGCAGAGAGCAGAAAACTGACAACATTTATAACCCCCAGTGGTAGATTCTGTTATAAGCGGTTACCATTTGGAATCACGTCAGCCCCAGAAATCTTTCAAAGACAGTTGTCCACAGTGACCATGAAGGTGTTGTCGTAGTCATGGACGACATCCTTGCAAAGCTGGGCACCGCTAATTAAAAAATTAGTTCCACAATTTCTAAAACGCTTATTAATTTTTTTAGGTCCACAATTTCAAATGCACAAAGGCCTTATCAAAATTAGGGGAAGCTAATCTAATCCGCTATTTATATTCAACAATTTGTAGCCAGCAACGTTTTGCAATATCTGCACCACACTGCCAACTACAGGCGTATAAACTAATATACACCTCACCTTGCCCTACTTTTTAACAGCGATTCGCTCCGGGTGTCATCTATTAAAATACAACTTTCACTCAGGGTCCAAAATTTTAAAAGTTGTTTAATGTGTGGAATGCTTTTCGACTGCTTCTTTGTCCTTTTTTTGTTTGTTTATTGTAGATTTTTCATTAAAAATGCATCGATAAACTTATTTTTAACTGTTTTCTGGAAAACTGAAGTGCCCTGCAATGCATTATGGGTATACAGATGACGAAGGTGCTATACAAATAAAGTTTATTGTTTATTATTTAATGATTTATTTTTAAGCCACAAAATGAAAAAGCTGTGAATTTGTGCTTGTTAATTTCTGTGCACATGTCATGTGCATGCATGAAAACCTTGATTTTCTTTGGAAAGAAATAAAGAAGAAATAAAAAAACATTTCCAGACACTATTTTACTGTATTACTGAAAAAACACATCTACTCAAAAATTGTGGTGGCCATGAGTAAATAAACACAATGTGATTAAACAAATATATAAAAATATAAAAAGTATATACACAACAAAATGCCTATAAAACATAAGCTGGTGAAAATTCTCAGTCGTCCAGGACATGATAAAATCAAAAAAGGCGTTCAATACAAGATCAACTGGACTTTATTTGTTGCAGAAAACGTTCAGAATGGCAGCTGTGAGACTGAAGTTTTATGCGTTTTATTAGTATAAAACTTCTTCTCAGTCTTACAGCTGCCATTCTGGATTGAAAAAGCCTTTTGGATAAAGGGTGAAACGTTTTCTGCAACAAATAAAGTCCAGTTGATCTTGTATTGAACGCCTTTTTTGATTATAAAACATGAGAAATAGAAAAAAAATGTTTTTAGTCACTTAGTGTAACAGTTTTATTCCCTGCCCTTCCTCAACTTCAGGCTACTCTGACTGTTCTTCTGTGCTCATCTCCAGCTGCACTGGAGGGGATGGGTGTGTTATATTTGGTGAACAGATCGATGAGTACCTGCTCACCCAAAAAGGCAGCATCGGTCAACACCACGTTTAAATCTCAAATACACGGGTGTGTCGCCACGGCATTTATACATGATGAAAGTAACCCAAATACATAAAACTAACGACTCGCCGTCGAATGGTCGACACAAAACGCACAATAAAATCCTTCGGCCACGTTAATTTGGCTTGAAACAGCTGGGTTTTCTAAGGATTTCCATTAGTAACCCACAACCAACCGGCAGACAGTTAGCGTCTATAGGTACTCAACAGATTTAATGAAAAGTAATAAAAATACATGAAAATAACGACTCACCGTCGCGTGGTATACACAGAACACAAAATAGAATCCCCCGGCCGCGTTAATTTGGCTTGAAACAGCTGGGTATTCTAAGGATTTGTCCAAGTACCCAGCACAAACAGCTAGCCACGGAATTAGCCTCTGAGTTCACCTCTAACCCGGAAGCTGTCGAGATGGAATAGTCCATTTTTAGTAGGGGGATAATGAAATCAACCGTTTTTTAAATTGCTTATTTAATGATTGTTTTCATCGTAACTATAATTATTTTTATGTTAAATGTAGATTAACAAGCAGGATCAATGTTAGGAATTAGGTGACTGGCCGGGGCGCGGCGGGGCCGGGGCCTCATGCTGATGGGATCCCCAGGCATTTACCTACATGGTAGATCCCCCCCTCTGCTCCCTCCCCCCTCCAACCCTCCCTCACCCTCACACCCTCCTCCTCTCTGCTGTTTACGGTAGGGAAAAAGGTAAAACAAGCAGCATTATGAGCTTGTAAATAAGTTTATTGGTTTTTACTGATAGATAATTAGTTATTAGCGGTACTGCATTTTAAATAAAAATAGCAGAAATCCGCTTATGAATTATAAAAGTTAGTCAATTCACAAAAACGCTGACAAAAAGTTTAGGTCCACTGTAAGCGGAATAGCGATTTAGCGCTCCCCTAGCGGTCTGTGCCCACCTTTGCATCCTTGTTTATGGACAGACTAAACAGGAACATGACAACCACCTGAATGCAGTTTTGAAAACCATGAAAAACAGCGGCTTGAAGCTGAACAAAGCAAAGTGTCATTTCAGCAAAGCAGAAACTCGTTACTTTGGTCACATCATCAGCGGTGAAGGAATAAAACCAGACCCGACGAAAGTGGAAGCCATCACAAAGATGCAGAGTCCCACAAATGTGGAGGAGCTCCGTCAGGTCCTGGGCCTGATTAACTATGTGGGGAGATTCCTGCCAGACCTCTCCACCAAGCTACACCCGATCACCAGTCTGCTACGACGAGAGAACAAGTGGGTATGGGACGACACACAAGAACAGGCGTTTAAAGCTGTTAAAGCCATGTTGGTGTCAGCCCCAGCTCTTGCATATTATGATGCAAGTAGAAAAACTGTTATCAGCGCAGATGCAAGCAGCTACGGCTTAGGAGCAGCTCTACTACAAGAACACGAGGATGGATTAAAGCCCGTGGCATTCTGCTCCCGCACGCTGTCTGATGCAGAGAGAAGATACTCTCAAATCGAAAAGGAGTGTTTAGCAGGTGTGTGGGCGTGTGAGCGATTTGCACGCTACGTTCAAGGAATGGACAGTTTCGTTCTGCAAACAGACCACAAACCACTTGTACCACTCATAAACACTTATGACCTGGACAAAGCCCCTCCAAGGTGCCAGAGACTCCTGATGCGGCTTTTAAGATTCAACGTGGAAGCAGAGCACGTTCCAGGCAAACAGTTGGTAGTAGCCGACACCCTATCCAGGAGGCCACAGAGACATGTGAGTGATGAGACTACAGATCACATTGTACAGGCACATGTTGAATCAGTTATGGTGAATGCACCAGTCTCATCTCAAAGACTCTCAAGGATCCGTGAGGCAACTCAGCACGATCACGAACTGCAGCAGATTATAAAGTTCATCAGGAACGGATGGCCGCCAAGAACAGCGATGAACTCATCTCTTCATCGTTACCATTCAGCACGAGCACATCTCTCAGAAGCTGATGGTTTGGTGTTATTCGAGGACCGGCTGGTCATTCCTTCTGCGCAGAGAGCTGAGGTGCTGTCAGAGATACACAAAGGACATCAAGGACTAACACGGTGCCGGGCACGCGCCAGGATGGCAGTGTGGTGGCCGGGCATCAGTGCTGAGATTAAACAGACTGTGTCAACATGTAAATTCTGCATTGAACACAAACCAACACAGAGGCACGAACCTCTCCTGACTTCTACTCTACCAGGGGGCCCCTGGCAGCGCATAGCAGCAGATCTGTGCGAGCATGAGAGTAAGAATTATCTCATTGTAACGGACTATTATTCCAGAGACATTGAAATAGTTCGTTTGTCTTCCACATCGAGTCGTGAAGTCATAAGTCGACTCAAGAGCATGTTCGTGAGGTGGGGAATTCCACTGGAACTGGTGAGTGATAATGCAACTCAATTTACATCCAGTGACTTCCAGGACTTTTCCAGAGAGTATGGATTTGTGCACGCAACTTCCAGCCCCCACTACCCTCAGGCGAACGGTGCTGCCGAACGAGCGGTTCAGACTGCAAAGAACATTTTGAAGCAGCCTGACCCCCATCTGGCCCTGATGTGCTACAGAGCAACACCTAGTGCTGCTACAGGTGTGAGCCCTGCACTACTGATGACGGGAAGAGAAATCAGAACCACACTTCCAGTGCTGGAGAGCAAGTTGAAAGCTGCTCCAGTGGACAGACATGAGATTCAACAAAAGGACAGACAGACAAAGGAAACCTACAGGTTCTTCCACGATCGCCATCATTCTGCACAACCACTTCCTGCACTACAACCAGGACAAGACGTCAGGATAAAACTGGATGGTGAAAAGAGTTGGAAAACCCCAGCAAAGGTCATCGGCAAATGCCATGAGCCAAGGTCGTATATGGTGGAAACGGAGAATGGAGCTGTATTAAGACGGAACCGGAGACATCTGCAAGCTGTCCCACTTCCCACAGATCAACCAGATCAGCTACAACCACCTGATTCTCCAGTGACACTGAACAGTAGCTTTCCACCTGAAGACGGTGCTGATTCTGCGACCAGAACTCCTGACCAGAGACACATGGGTCCAGAGGTGGAGCGCTCAACTCCACAAGGTTCACAGGTGACTTCCAGGGGAAGGGTAATCAGAATCCCTCTAAGGTACCGAGACACTTAATGACAAAAAAAAAAGGATAAAGTGAAGTTGACCTGTGTAGTTTGTATGTATAAGTGTGAAACATAGACCTGTGTAGTTTGTATGTATAAGTGTGAAACATAGACCTGTGTAGTTTGTAGGTATAAGGGTGAAACATAGAGTTCTGAAGTGTGGGTAAATAGTAACTGGGAAAATATTTAGTTGTTCACCGAATTAATAGGAACAGCAACTATCGAGGGCAGAATAATCCCTACGTTGCTGTGGACCGAGGGCAGTCTACCCCAACGTCCTAGTGTTCGGATGTTATATACAGGGTAGTTTAGAATAGTTTAGAAACATGTGTGTTTCCTGTTAAAAGGGGGAGATGTGGTGATATGTCCCAGTTGGGTTGCCGTAGCCAGTATAGACTGAGCATGCGCAGTGTGTGTGTTTAGTTGTGAACTGAGCCTGGCACGAGACGTTAACATGTCGTGCTATTAGCAGTTCAATAAAGCTGAGTTCGCCAAGCTACCTCCTGAGTCCACCGCCCGTTCTTCACAGAAGCAGCCGTGCATGACAATCAATTTTGTTGTTGTTTTGTTTTCCTCCTTGTCCCGTTTTTTTTTTTTTTTTTTGCAATTGTGGGGTGTAAAGCAAAAGGACATTTAAAGGAAACAAAGATGACTGTGTGTTTGACAGAACATGTTGGCAGACCTGTTCAGAACAGAGGGGGTTTAATCTGTGGTAATAAATCAGAGCTCCCGCTGCTCCGTCACTGCTGAACTCACCCAGGGTTCTGCTATGTACCTTTATCAAATGCTTGTCGAGAGCAAAGCAGCTTCCGATTCAGTCTCTGAGCAGAGAAGCAAACTGAGATAAACTTTATTTTTTGAATGAGGAAGACACAGTTTCCCTCACAGATGAGCTGAGAGCTGAAAGGCCAGGAAAAAACTCTGAAGATCACCTCCAGTTGGTAATACAAAGGTGAAAACACACTTAGAACAAGACAACGTTCATCAAGAGACGAGTGACATCGATGAAAATTACACTTTAAATCTGATTACGGGAGGCTCAGCTGACCTGATTCATGTCTCACCAGAACCACAGTCCACAACTTCCTGTCCCTGAATGATGCAGCTACAGACAGCAGGGGTGGTGGGGCCCCATCGGTGGCGTCAGGGACCCCACAGGGGTCAAAATAATGTCACGGCACACCCAACGGCCCAAATGGAAGATGAGGTGAAGCGTGTCTAAAGGACGGCGTCCGGCAGCAGAGGCCTCGCCTCTGAGGCAGAAAGAAATCAGGCAACACGCTCAGTGACTCTGTGCTTTGCTCCATTACCACTCGCCTCGCCCCCCATGATAGGGATGAGGAGGACGAACAAATAACCACAGAACCAGCAGTTAGGGTGGTATTTGCCTCATATCTAATAACACAAAGTTTTTGATTTAGGTTTGGAGTCTAATTCAAGATGGCTGCCACAGCTGAGCTCATTTGGTGTGGTAGTATCTGAGACCTAACCCCTGCACATATTCTATAGATTAACAGATTGCACAATAATTTTGTTTAAGTTTCCATCAACCACTTGTATTCACATTTGTCTGCATGTTAGCAAAATATATCACAAACCACTAAACGGGTTTTAATGGAAGGAAACAATCATTGCATGTACATCTATAACCGATTCCCTTTTGTTCCCAATCCAATTCAAGATGGTCGCCACAGTCACTCATCTTAGCAAATACAAAAATCGGTTTAATTTAGCAAGTGTTATATTGTGCTCCAATTTGTTGTGTTTGTAGCTGAGAATCATTCACAACACACACTCCAAGTGCCACTCGTTGCACAAAAGTGTTGTGCTCTCTGTTGGAGAAAAATATTCTCACTTCATCTCACTCCAAAAGGAGCCACACTCGCTGGTGCCCATGTCCAGCAGTCACTGTGTGAGAGGTGGGGCACACTCTGGACAGGTCTCCAGTCCATCACAGGGACACAAGACAACCATTCACTCTCTCACTCACACCTAGATACAATTTAGAGTTAACAGTCAGCCTGACATACATGTTTTTGGTCTGATGGAGGAAACTGGAGCACCCTGAGAAAACCCACACATGTATGGAGAGAACATACAAACTCCACCCAGAAAGCCACCCAAGCTAGGATGTGAGAAAAAAAAAAAAAAATTATGTATTATAACATTGCTTTTGCATGCTTGCATGCATGGTTTCAGAGGTTTATGGTGCGTAATATTCTGTTAAAACCAACTGTGGTTAGTTATAAAAGTTAAATTTTTTTGTTTGTACCAATAGTTCTTGTTATTTTAATATACAGTACATGAATCTTTATATGTATACACAGACAAGGAAATGCCTCATTTTGCATGGACGACGTCATTCCCTCAGTGTATGAGGATATGGGTGGAGGACTTTTGTTCCCCTGTGATGAAGTCATTTTGCCTGCGAACACAAAGGCTCTATTTTTTTTAAATCTTCTGCCTGTGTTTCTTTTCTTACCACCGATTGCTTGCTTAGGTCAACACTAATAGTTCAGTTTCTAATAAAGGGGCTAGGACACAAGCCATTGCAGTGTGTTGACTACATTCATACCAAACCACATTCAAATATTTATCCCGATGCATGATGCAGGTGGGTTTCAAGGTATGCTGGAGTTGAAAGTGAGCAGGGATCTGAGTCCTCCGAGTGGGAATGCAGAATAAGAAACACGTTTTTTTTTTCTTTCTATGTACAAAAGTAGTAAGTCACACATTTTTAGGACTAACAAGCCGTAATTATTCTTATTCACAAATTAAACAGTGGCATTACTTAAAAAATACATGCCACCTTCAGCCTTTAATGATATTATTTTTTTCAAGCAGGCGATGTGCAATCTGTAGTCAAATTATGTTTGATGACTCTCAGCTACTACGACACCAAATGTTGGCTTAATAGCTGTAAAACTGACTGAATTATGGCAATTTTTGTGTTTTCTCAGGTCGATTACCGGAAGTGAACACATTCCGAGGGAGGCGGGGGACATTGAGTCCGAGTGGGCCATGTTCCGCGCCTCTATTGTCGAGGCAGCTTATCAGAGTTGTGGCCGCAAGGTTGTTGGTGCCTGTCGTGGTGGCAACCCTCGAACCCGGTGGTGGACACCGGCGGTGAGGGATGCTGTCAAGCTGAAGAAGGAGTCCTATTGGGCCTTTTTGGCCTGTGGGACCCCGGAAGCAGCAGATAGGTACCGACAGTCCAAGCGGCATGCGGCTCGGGTGGTTGCTGAGGCAAAAACTCGGGCGTGGGAGGAGTTCGGAGAGGCCATGGAGAATGACTTCCGTACGGCTTCGAGGCGATTCTGGTCCACCATCCGGCGTCTCAGGGGGGGAAAGCGGTACGCGACCAACACCATTTATGGTGGGGATGGCGTGCTGTTGACCTCAACTCGGGATGTTGTGAGTCGGTGGGCGGAATACTTCGAAGACCTCCTCAATCCTACTGGCACGTCTTCCACTGAGGAAGCGGAGCCTGGGGACTTTGGGTCGGGCTCTCCAATCTCTGGTGCTGAGGTCACCGAGGTGGTTAAAAAGCTCCGCGGTGGCAGGGCTCCGGGGGTGGATGAGATTCGCCCTGAGTTCCTTAGGGCTCTGGATGTTGTGGGGTTGTGTTGGCTTACGCGACTCTGCAATATCGCGTGGACATCGGGGGCAGTTCCCTTGGATTGGCAGACTGGGGTGGTGGTTCCCCTATTCAAAAAGGGGGACCGTAGGGTGTGTTCCAACTATAGGGGGATCACACTCTTAAGCCTCCCTGGTAAGGTCTATTCAGGGGTTCTGGAGAGGAGGGTCCGTCGGATAGTCGAACCTCGGATTCAGGAGGAGCAGTGTGGTTTTCGTGCTGGTCGTGGAACACTGGACCAGCTCTACACCCTCAGCAGGGTCCTGGAGGGCGCGTGGGAGTTTGCCCAACCAGTTTACATGTGCTTTGTGGACTTGGAAAAGGCATTCGACCGCGTCCCTCGGGGGGTTCTGTGGGGGGTACTCCGGGAGTATGGGGTACCAGGCCCATTGATATGGGCTGTTAGGTCCCTGTACGACCGGTGTCAGAGCTTGGTCCGCATTGCCGGCAGTAAGTCAGGCTCGTTTCCAGTGAGAGTTGGACTCCGCCAAGGTTGCCCTTTGTCACCGATTCTGTTCATAACTTTTATGGACAGAATTTCTAGGCGCAGCCAAGGTGTTGAGAGGATCCGTTTTGGTGGCCTTAGAATCGCTTCTCTGTTTTTTGCAGATGATGTGGTCCTATTGGCTTCATCAGATCGTGATCTACAGCTTTCGCTGGAGCGGTTTGCAGCCGAGTGTGATGCGGCCGGGATGAGGATCAGTTCCTCCAAATCCGAGGCCATGGTCTTGAGCCGGAAAAGGGTAGCATGCCCTCTCCGGGTCGGGGAGGAGGTCCTGCCCCAAGTGGAGGAGTTTAAGTATCTCGGGGTCTTGTTCACGAATGAGGGAAAACTGGAGCGTGAGATCGATAGGCGGATAGGTGCAGCGTCCGCAGTGAAGCGGGCGCTGTACCGGTCTGTCGTGGTGAAGAGAGAGCTGAGTCGAAAGGCAAAGCTCTCAATTTACCGATCGATCTACGTTCCCACCCTCATCTATGGTCATGAGCTTTGGGTTGTGACCGAAAGAACGAGATCTCGGATACAAGCGGCTGAAATGAGTTTTCTCCGCAGGGTGTCTGGACTCTCCCTTAGAGATAGGGTGAGAAGCTCAGTCATCCGGGAGGGACTCGGAGTAGAGCCGCTGCTTCTCCACATCGAGAGGAGCCAGTTGAGGTGGCTCGGGCATCTGGTTAGGATGCCTCCTGGACGCCTCCCTGGTGAGGTGTTCTGGGCATGTCCCACTGGGAGGAGACCCAGAGGAAGACCCAGGACACGCTGGAGGGACTATGTTTCTCGGCTGGCCTGGGAACGCCTTGGGATTCCCCCAGAGGAGCTACTCCAAGTGGCTGGGGAGAGGGAAGTCTGGGCCTCCCTACTTAGGCTGCTACCCCCGTAACCCCACCCTGGATAAGCGGACGAAAATGGATGGATGGATGGATTACCTGAAGTGGCCATGTGGCTGTGGCTGAGTGGTTGGAGCAGTCATCCTCCAATGCAAGAGTTGGGGGTTCGATCCCACCAGAAGTCACATGCTGAAGTGTCCATGGATAAGACACTGAATCCCTCATTGCCTCTGATGTGTGTCAAATTGGTGTATGAATGTGATAAAGCTCTGATTATCTTTTGTATGGATAGTAGAGTGCTGTATGAATGGGTAAATGAGGCACAGATTGTCTTGTGAAGCACTTTGAGTATCTTGTTAAGATAGAAAGGTGCTATATAAGTGCAGTCCATTTATCATTTACGGACACTTCTCTAGATATACAGTATAGTCGGGGGCTGCTGTGTCAGAAAGACAGAGAGAACAGCCAGTATTACTGTTCTATGCCATGCAGGCGGCCGCCCTTTAAGCCACGCCCTAGTGGGTCTTACCCTACGCTTCGCGCCAATCACTGAAGACTTCTAGTCCACGCCCACCTGCCATGGGCCCCGCCTCGGTCTGCTATTTAGTCTGCTGCTGACCGAGAATCGACTCCCTAAAAATTTTCACGCCATATGATTCAGAAGATTTCTTCTACGATAGATTCCCTTAAGAAATGCACAAGATGCAAACCCGGCTTCATGCTGAAGGCCAATAGGCATCTTGCCTGCGAGATGTGCCTTGGACTGGAACATGCATAGCAGGCGATGGTCCAGCACCCGGAGTGTCTCGCCTGCCAGCTCCTGTCTACGGAGGAGAAGGAGCGTCGGTTCGATCTCCTTGACCGGACGGCAACGGAGACTCAGCCGATGGTGGTCGCTCCCCCCCCTGTGGTTACTGGAGAAAGGGGATTACGTGTCCACGGAGGTAGCTAGCGAGGCCAGTCTGTCCCCCACTGGGGGGTTCAGGTCCGGTCTCACCCTTCATTCCCCAACTGGAAGGAGCTAGCAGTCGTGTTGCCCCACTTCTGTTGAAGTGCGTGGAACCGACCCTACCCCCCACCGAGGGAGAAGCCGTGGTCAGCATGGCCGCCACGACCAACGCACGTGTACCAGCTTTCCCGCAAGCAGATCTGGACCCAGTGACCTACCAGCTCTTTGACACGGAGTCGTGCAGCAGCAGGGCACCATCTCCTGAGGGTGAGGGACAGACGGAGCCCAACACGGTCGAGCAGGGTCCTCACGTTAACCTGGCCAACGCGCTACCCGACATCATGAGGTGGGCAGCGGGTGCGTGCAACATGACGGTCCCTGAAGGTACTACACAGGCGTCTTCGACGCCGTTCCTGGCTGGACGTTTCGTTGCGAGGCAGATGAACCAGGCGCAGATGATCTGGCCGTGCGTCCCGGACATCCTCTCCCTGCTGCAGGCAGAAAGACAGGAACCACTAAAAATGAGAGCTCCTGTCTCGGCTTTTGTTCCGGTGACGAAGGTCCAGGGGCTGACGTTCAGACCTTTCCTCCAGTCCCGCCGCTGGAGCAGAACTTGTCCGCGGTTTTTGGACTAAAAGCAGCAAAGCATGTGGGGAAGCCCATCACACCACCCACACCTGCAGATCAGTTTGCCACGAAAATGCAGGACCGCATACACAAGAGTGCTTCGCAAGTTGGTGCAGCTGCAAATAACATAGCGCTCCAGGCGCACGGAGTCGGGCGGGAGCCGACGCACGAGAAGGCTGGAGCGGCTCTCGACGCCATCACCAACCTATGCGGGACACTGGCGACCTGCTCGGCACGGATCACAGCGTGGGCCACGCTGCTACAAAGGCAAGTCTGGCTCAAACTGTCCCCCTCCATCACAGAGGAAATCAAATGTCAGCTTTTGGAGGGGCCGATCTCGACGCAAGGTCTGTTCGGTGAGCACTACCAGGCCGTGTTTGAGCAGCTGTGTTCATCCACAGACGTGCTCGAGCAGGTGAAGAAGCACGCAGCATCACCTCGGGCAGACCCTCGTGCCGTACACGGACCGGTGCGCCCTAGGGAGCAGAGCAAGGTATACCGCAGCGTGCAAAGGTTCTCATCCCCGACACAGACCTTCGCTGTGCCGCAGACCCCAGCTCCGTCCAGAGGACACCCGGGTCACTATTACCAGCGGGCCGGGAGCTCCAGAGGCAGGGGTCGCCAGCAGACCTCATGGGCCAGCCAGCACCAGGGTGCAAAGAGAGACATGTTCAAAAAATGACGCTGTGAAGGGGATGTGTTTAACAGTTTTTTGAGTTCTGAAAATAAAGTTTCTATCTTTGAAAACAGTGTTTGTTATTCAGATATGCTGGTTGCCTCTTTCCCGAGGTCCGTGAACACATCTCCAGGTTTGTGCAGTGCTAACAAAGCAAATTCTTTCACACAAAGCCAAGCTACGAGTGGTTTCGATGTTCCCCCGGTAACCACTCCAATCCCGCCTCCCCACACGCAGACGGGGGCATGCGTACATGACTGCCAGCAGGCACTCAGTGTTGCACTGCACAGTCATGTCAGACAAACATCTGCACTTGTTAACACAGTTAACTGTCATGAGCCTGGCCTGGACACATTGGTTCCAGCCAGGACATTTCTGCCTTCTTCAACATCGAGTCAAGCCACAGGTAATGTCTCTGGCCCGTCTCAAAAAAGACGTTTCTCATGCACACATGATTCAAACGTATGCCAGTGCTGCACCCGTGAGGCGACATGCAGTAAACGTCCCTTTTCAGATTGGCTTCCCTTGGACCAACGCGGACTCTGTCCACTTTGCGGCGGTAGAGGCCAGGTTATGTCTACTCAGGTAGCAGAACAAGATGGCTGCCCCCTTGACAGATCACAGAGCGATTTGGTTGCAAACCTGCTCTCTGAACAAATGGTTACAACGTCTGGTTCGCGACGGTTACTTACACTCTGCAGTTTGCAATGACGCCACCCAGATTCAACTGAGTTTTGGAGGCGAAACTCTCCTCTCCTGCACAGAGGGTGGCGCTGAGTTTGGAACTACAGGAACTTTTGGCGAAACACGTCATTTCCGGGGTTCCTCCGGACGACGAAATGAACGGGTTTTATTCAAAATATTTCCTAGTTCCCAAGAAATCAGGGGGTCTCAGGCCGATTTTAGATTGATCAATTTTCAACGACTACATTATGAAACGTCTTTTTCATATGTTAACGTTGAAGCGTGTTCTCGAGAACGTGACGTCAGGGGACTGGATGGTACTAATCGATCTCAGAGACGCTTACTTCCATATTCCGATCGTCCCAAAACACAGGAAGTTCCTCAGGTTTGCCTTTCAGGGAACCTGTTACGAGTTCAATCGCCTACCCTTCGGGTACGCGCTTGCGCCGCGGACTTTTACGAAGGTCATCGAGGCAGCGCTACAACCGCTGCGTTCGAGGGGCTTCCGAGTCATGTATTACATCGACGATCTGTTGCTACTCTCTGGATCCAAGATGGAGGCAGCAACACAGACGGAGATTCTGGTGAGTCATCTGACCAGCTTAGGCTTCGCCATAAATTGGGAGAAAAGCTCTGTTTCACCAGCTCAACAGATACTTTTTCTGGATGTCAACTTATGCTCAATAACAATGAAAGCGGTCCTGTCGAACCAGAGACAAGAGTCGCTGACGTCATTCCTCCACCGCGTCCAGCCACACACCACGGTGTCGGCGATCACAATTATGCGGCTGTTAGGAATGATGGCCACCGGCCACATGGTGGTAAAACTAGGTTTATTGAACATGTGGAAGTTGCAGAGGTGGTTTATTCGTCAGAATATAGACCCTGTACACCACAAAATGCGCCAGCTCACGGTCCCCCCGTCTGTGAGGACGGACCTAGTGTTCTGGGGGAATCCTAGGACTCTGTCAGAGGGGGTTCCCCTGGGCAAAGTGACGTCACGGAGGGCGGTCTTTACCGATGCATCTCTTTCCGGTTGGGGTAGGACATGTCAGTCTCAGACGTTGGGCGGGACGTAGCCTCCTGGCACGTCTCTCCATATAAACGTGTTGGAGTTGTTAACAGTACACAAAGTTCTGAAACACTTTGTGCACATGCTCCATCATCAGGATGTCCTCGTGCACACGGACAACATGACAGCCGCAGATTACATAAACCACGAGGGCGGGGTTCGCTCAGCCCAGCTGTTGAAAACAGCCAGGGAGCTGCTTTGTTGGACAAACGTTCACCTCAGATCACTGAGGGCTGTTTACATCCCAGGTGTGCTAAACAGAGGTGCCGACATCATGTCGAGAGGGGGGCCTCTGGACAGAGATTGGACGTTACAACCGGACCTGGTGTCTCAAATCTGGTCCTGGTTCGGGAGGACGGAAGTGGACCTGTTTGCGACGCGAGAGAATTCACAGTACCCCCTGTTTTTCTCCCTGAGTCCCCTCAACACCCCCCGCTGGGGGTGGACGCGTTTGCTCACAAACCGTGGCCAAGGGTGTTGATATGCTTTCCCTCCTGTTCCACTGCTATCAACACTGCTGGAAAGAGTGAGAGAGGAGGGAGTATCAGTCATTCTGATCGCTCCACAGCGTGTAAACGCACCATGGTTTCCGGTGCTGCAGCAACTGACAGGCCGCTCCTGGAAACTCCCTTGGAGAGACGATGCTCTACTGCAGGCAAGGGGCGCAATAAGGAGCCCTCCGCTAATAGGCCAGCATCTGTGGGCCTGGATACTGAACGCTAGCTTCTAGAAAATCTTGGTTTCTCTAAAGATGTCATTGGAACCATTCAAGGCTCACGTGCACAGTCTACAATAGCTGTTTACACTTCAAAATGGTCTGCTTTTCAGCACTGGTGCGTGGAAAGACATCTGGACCCATGTTCGTGTCACTTGGGTCCAGTCTTGTCTTTTCTACAACTATTGCTAGACAGAAATTTAGCTTTCAGCACCAGTAAAACGTATGCTGCAGCAATTTCTTCATGCCATGAGGGGTTTAATGATAGAACAGTGTTTAATCATCCATTTAATCATCCCCTAATGAAACGTTTTTTGAAGGGTGCTCGCCGTCTTAGGCCTGTTTCCCGGTCCTTGGCTCCTCAATGGGACCTGGTTACTGTGTTAAACACACTAACTAAGGATCATTTTGAGCCTCTAAATGAGGTTCCACTAAAGTTCCTGTCATTTAAAACAGCTCTGTTGTTGGCTCTTACGTCAGCTAAAAGAGTAAGTGACCTTTCTGGACTGTTTATTTCTCCTTCCTTTTTAAAGATACAAGGAGATGGGAGTTCTGTTGAACTTAGGCCTAATCCAACATTCATACCAAAGGTCATAACTTCTTCATTCAAGTCCAGGATCATCACACTGGACGGTTTTTGCCTTCCTCCTCACTCTAAATCAGAGGAGGAGCAGCTCTACTTGCTTTGCCTGGTTCAAGCTCTCAGATGTTATGTAGAACGCACAGCCGCAATACGTAAATCTGATAAGCTCTTTGTACATTTCAGAGAAGGCTCTCAGGGTCAACCTTTGACCCCTCAGCAGTTGTTGCATTGGTTGTGTGAGGCCATTTCCCATGCTTACAGTTCTGCTGGCCTACAGTCTCCCGAGGGCATTAAAGCTCATTCCACTCGAGGGATGGCAACTTCCACAGTCTTGTTCAATGGTCTGTCGGTACTATCAGGTTTGGTTTTAACGTCGACCCCAAATAGCAGACCAAGGAAGTAAGGACACAAGGCAGGGCAAAAGTTAAGTGAAGTTTATTTACAGTGCAGATAAAAAAAGTACTCGAGCAGCTGTAAAGGAAGGGGAGAGAGTTGGTGAGTATATATATCCGTGGGTTGTATGATGGTTTTGAATCTTGAGTTGAAGAATTGAAATCCTTACTTTGTTTTGCAGGAGGTGTTCTGGAGGAGAGTTGAAGGTGGGATTCCTGGGGTTGCAGCAGGTGGAGTGAGAGGATCCAGTTGGAGAGAGGAGCAGGCTGAGACCAGACGGTGCAGATGAGGACATCTAATGATCCACAGAGGTTGAGACCCGTGGATGAGGAAGGTCTTGGAGAAGACCAGAGTCAGGCCGTGGAAGGTCCAAATGGAAGAAGATGTCCCAGCGCTGAGGAGGTGTCTGGCAGCTGCTTAAATAGGTGAGTAAGCAGTCCTCCTCAGAATGGCAGCAGGTGTGGTGAGTTGAGTGATTGGCTGTGGAAGGAAGAGTGACAAACAGACAGAAAAAACCAAGAATCCCACAGTGCCCCCCCCTCAAGGATCGCCTCACGGCGATCGAAGCCGCTTGTCAGGGTGAGCCCTGAAGAAGGAGGAGATGAGGCCCGGGTCCAGAATGCGGGACCTAGGAACCCAGGAGCGTTCCTCGGGTCCGTAACCCTCCCAATCCACCAGATACTGAACGCCCCGACCCCGGCGTCTCACGTCCAGGAGACGGCTGACGGTGAAAGCAGGAGCGCCGTCAATCAATCGGGGGGGAGGAGGAAGACCAGCCGCAGGCTGGAGAGGGCTGAAGGCAACGGGCATGACGCGGGACACGTGGAAGGTTGGGTGTATCCTCATCGACGGTGGGAGTTGGAGCCTCACCGCCGACCTGTTGACCACCTTCACCACAGGGAAAGGACCTATGAACCTAGGCGAGAGCTTCCGAGGAGTGTCCTTCAAAGTGATGTCCTTGGTCGAGAGCCATACCTTCTGGCCTATCCTGTAGTCGGGAGCCCTGGAGCGGTGTCTGTTAGCAAAACGTTCATTCCGCTCAGAAGTCCTTGCCAGAGCCGCCCTCGTCTGGCGCCAAACCCGACGACAACGTCTGATGTGGAGGTGGATCGAGGGAACACCCACATCAGCCTCCTGCGAGGGAAAAAGAGGAGGAGAGAATCCCAAGGCCACCTCGAAAGGAGACCGTCCGGTCGCCGCCGAGGTCTGGGAATTGTGGGCGTATTCGATCCACGGAAGATGCTGGCTCCAGGAAGACGGATTGGAATTGATCACACACCGCAGGATGTTTTCCAGATCCTGGTTGCATCTCTCTGTCTGTCCGTTGGATTGCGGGTGGTAACCCGAGGAGAGACTGACTTGGGCCCCAAGCGCTGCACAGAACCCCCTCCAGACCTGGGAGACGAACTGCGGGCCACGATCAGACACAATGTCCTGAGGTATGCCATGGAGGCGGAAAACGTGTTCCGTGACGACCTGGGCAGTCTCAAGAGCAGATGGAAGTTTAGGAAGCGGTATGAAATGTGCAGACTTGGAAAAACGATCAACGATGGTGCAAATGACTGTTTTACCATTGGAGACCGGGAGACCGGTGATGAAATCCAAGGCGATGTGGGACCAAGGACGGTTGGGGATCGAGAGAGGTAGGAGGAGACCAGCGGGGGGCTGGTTGTTGTGTTTGTTCCGGGCGCAGACAGGGCAGGCCGAGACAAACTCCTTAACGTCCTTCTGAAGAGTTGGCCACCAGAAGGATGCTTTGGTCAGGTGGAGCATGCGTCGGATGCCGGGGTGACAGGAGAACCGGGCAGTGTGGAGCCAGACCAGAACTTTGCTCACCATGGAGGCGGGAACGAACAATCTCCCAGAAGGACCCGAGCCAGGGTCAGGTTCGGTTCTTTGGGCCTCCAATATGTCTTCCTCTATTGGCCAAGTCACAGCACCCACTGTGCAACAAGACGGGAGGATGTCGTCCGGAGTCTCTGGACCCTCGACCGAGGAAAACTGTCGAGAAAGGGCGTCTGGCTTGACGTTACGAGATCCTGGAATATAGGAAATCGAGAAATTAAATCGAGCAAAAAACAAAGACCACCTGGCCTGTCGGGCGTTAAGTCTCTTTGCTCCTTGAAGATAGGCCAGGTTCTTGTGGTCTGTCCAGACGATGAAGGGAAGTTCCGAACCCTCCAGCCAATGTCTCCATTCCTCCAAGGCCAGTTTAATGGCCAACAGTTCACGGTCACCCACGTCGTAGTTGGCCTCAGCAGAAGACAGGCGACGGGAGAAGAAGGCACATGGGTGGAGTTTCCCATCATCGGATGACCGTTGAGAAAGGACCGCCCCGACTCCGGCGTCAGAGGCGTCGACCTCAACGATGAACTGTTTTGAAACATCCGGATGAGATAAGATTGGAGCTGTGGAGAAAAGATGTTTTAAGGTAGAAAAAGCAGTGTCTGCTTCAGCAGTCCAGGCAAACTGTACACGGGTAGAGGTGAGTTGTGTGAGAGGGATGGCCACCTTGCTGTAGTTCTTAATAAAGCGTCTGTAAAAGTTGGCAAACCCCAGGAATCGCTGTAGCTGCTTCCTATTGGAGGGCACAGGCCAATCCACCACTGCTGTAGTCTTGTCCGGGTCAGACCTCACCTGTCCTCTTTCAAAGATGAATCCCAAGAAGGTGATAGAAGATTTGTGGAACTCACACTTCTCGGCTTTAACGAACAGCTGATTCTCCAATAAACGTTGAAGGACCGCTTTGACGTGTCGAGTGTGTTGCGTCTCGTCTTTGGAGTAGATCAAGATGTCATCTAGGTATACAAAAACAAAGACCTGAAGGAAATCACGTAGGACGTCGTTAACAAGAGCTTGGAAAACTGCCGGGGCATTGGTCAACCCAAAAGGCATGACCAGGTATTCAAAATGTCCAAGAGGCGTTTTAAAAGCAGTTTTCCACTCGTCCCCCTTGCGAATACGGACCAGATGATAAGCGTTGCGTAGGTCAAGTTTTGAGAAGATAGTTGCACCTTGTAGCTGTTCGTAAACTGATTCGATAAGAGGAAGTGGATATTTGTTTTT